>OW026361.1:10342500-10555927 GCA_932273835.1 Sarcophaga variegata | reverse complement strand
GTCTCATCAAACAATATTTTCTGGATTTTGGTCTGCTGACAAAACCTTCACATATTTGATCATAAAAACCTTTCAGTCAGGATTAGAACCTAGTATAACACACCAACCATAGTACATACATAATTTGGCCATTACAACTCTTCAGTAAGGATTACAACCTAGCTTCTCACACCACCCATGTTGAGTGTTTTAATTTTATACATCAGTAGCGAGACCTGCAGTTTAAAGTCGACTCCGAAAGACAGATTTTTGAGAAACTTTTCATGGGAATTTTTCATTTACTCTCAACATTTTTGCCAAAAATCTGCTGAGAAGAAGGTGCCAATTAAATATTTTTTCGTATTTCATTTCGTTCGAAATGTCTAATTTGGGGTTTGAACCGTGGCCTTACGGTCTAATAAGCTAACACACTACGCACCTCACGAAACCTTTACTTATTTGCTCATAACTATCCCTCAGTCAGGATTAGAAACTAGTATCCCACACCACGCATGTTGCGTAAGTTAGTTTTACTCATGAGTGGTGGAACGACTGATTTTTTCAGAAACTTGTTAGGTTAGAGGACGTGTACTTGTCAATTAAGACAAGTACAATACCCGGAGGTCGAATTGACCCATTGTACAACGTCCTAGTTTCTCACACCACTTCTGTTGTGTGTGTTAATTTTATACATGAGTGGCTGGAGCTACAGTTTAAAGTTGACGCCGAACGACAGATTTTTGAGAAACTTTTCATTGCAATTTTTATTTGCTCTCAGAGTTTTTGCCAGAAATCTGCTGAGAGGAAGTCGCCGAAGAAATATTTTTTGTATTTTTGTTGTGATGTCTGGCCTGAGGCTCGAACACTGGCTTTATGTCTAATAAGCCAACACACTGCCTACTAGCCTACGGCGACCTCACCAACTATGTTGCGTACGTTAATTTTACTCATGAGCGGCGAAACGACAGATTTTTTGAGAAAGATTTCATGGCATTTTTATTTTCTCTCCGAGTTTTTGCCAGAAGACTGCTGAGACGAAGGAAGGCGCCAAAAGAAATATTTATTCATTATGTTCGAGACGTCTACGCTAGGGATTGAATGTTGGGCTCTCATTTAAGAAGTCGGCAACGAAGTCTATAGAATAATAATATTGATAATTTAACCCATTTTTGCTGCATCTTTAAAAATCTTAAACTCCTGCCTGTAACTACAAAAGAAAGATACAAATCGAATAAGAACAGACGACTAGTATGTAAGTGGTGTTGTAATATTTGTTAAATTACAAGCCTATTTAAGTGGCATTTGCATAATAAAGCGTAAAAAATTACAAGAATCTTGTATTTTACAAAGGCAATAACAACAAGAACAACAGAAGTGACAAAAGATGTAACAAATACACAGGCATACTCACTTAGAATACGCACAAGAACTTTATTAAATAAGAAATACTTATAATAGCTACTCACACACACACTCAGACAAAGGCTTTTAATATACAATACACTCTCGTATTTCATTTATACACCACAAAAAAAGCACTTGAAAACTGAAATCTTAAAGCATCTCATAAACTAAAGAAATACACAAGAACAGAGATAGAGAGAAGGAGAGAGAGAGGGAGAGAAGGAGAAAGAGTTTTTATTATCATTTATAATAACAAAACAACACTGTACGTTCATGTACGAAAGTATAAATATACACACACACACCTTTTTTCTTTCATTCATTTACATATACAAGCTTTAATACAAGCTTAATACTTATCACAGTGACACATTCCTTATTTATATTTGCATACCCATCTATCATACATACATATGTATACACGCCTGTGTGTGTATTTATAGGCTTACTTCACCCCCTCAAAGCACACTCTCTTTCTGTTATCAAAAACAATTTTAAGATGTTCTCATGTAAATAAAGTAAAAGAGCCTCCTCCTATTAAAAGGATTTATCATTTACGTTTTAAGAATGATGAGAACACATTTGAATACATAATGTTTATAATAAACATATAAACATGTACATACATACATACATACCACTTTTAATACATATTACCATACAGGGTTTTCCTTTATAGGAATACAAAATTTTAGTGCATGAACCTTGTTATTTTAACAGAGGAGGACGCTTTAATTAAATTACGAAGTATGTGTAACGTTCCCCAGTAACAGTTTTTCTTTTTGGTGAGCCAACAAGCGGTTTAACGACCGTACCAAAACCGTACTTTTAATTAAAAGTCTTTATTGTTCGCACAATTCAATGTGCCACTGTTCGCAACTTGATGTAAACAACAACAATTGCTTTGTTTGTTATTCTTCTTTACACTGTTTTACGTAAACAATAACCATTGTTCGACAGATCTTTACAACGGAGTTCTTCAAACCACGATTGTTCTCTCCACACACAACGACTGACTGAATTTTTACTCTCTCGTCGCCTGCTTTGCCTTGCCTTTTATACGCCTACGTAAACAGTCTGATAAATGTTCTTGAAGTCGAATGTTTGTGGCTTCGCTTTCTCGTGATCTCCATAAATGTAAACATGGTTGTTTCATTGTTGCTTGTGTATTTTGTTTACATTGTTTGTTGTTGTTGCATTTTTGTTTACTTGTTTATCATGTAAACAACTTCAATGTTTTTGTAGTTTGTGTTTATCATTTTAATGTTAAACGATCTAACACCATTTCCATTTAAGTAACAATATTCAGTCGAGTGATATCCTATAATATTTTTATGGCCGCTATGCTGTTTGGTTTCTATCGCAGTCGGTGATTATGCTGCGTTCATAATTAGTCACTACAACCCTTCAGTCAGGATTACAACCTAGCTTCTCACACCACTTATGTTGTGTGCGTTAATTTATTACATTAGTGGCGGAACCTACAGTTTAAGCGTTTGACTGCTACGCGGCTCAAAAGCGCTGCGTTCATTTGTTACGAAAATCGCACTTGCGCTGCGAATTTCAGTATAAAAATTCAGTCAAAAAGCAAAAATAAAACGAGAAGACCTTATAAGTCTTTATACGTAGGTTAATAGAATTTTGTAGATTTTCTTATTATAATAATTAATTGTAATTTTCGAGCAGTTTTCGAACGTTCTCACCAAAATCGCTTAGCAGTCAAAGGGTTAAAGTCGACCCCCAACGACAGGTTTTTGATAAACTTTTCCGGACAATTTTTTATTTACGCTCAAGGTTTTTACCGGAAATCTGCTGAGAGGAAGTCGACAAAAATATTTTTCATATTACGTTCTGTTGGAGATGTCTGACCTGGACCTCACATCTAATAAGCCAACACCGACTACGTTGGGTTATATATGATGGCGTAGCCAATACATTTAGGGCTTGTTTTCATCTTTGGATTTCGCTAAAAATTAGTCTTATTGGCCACCGTTAGCTTTCCTACGTTAATGTTGTAACACAGCTTATTGTCATGCCCACATTGATTTAATAAATCCTTATTCTTTAGGCTTCGTTTCTCATCATGAATCAGCTTGAGCTGTAGTTGATCTCATTGTGCTCTTTGCGGGTAGAACTGAGGACTTGTACAGTTCTAATAACCAATACAAAATAATCGAAGATCATGCGACTAACTAAAAAGGAAATGAGTAAAGAATTTGAACAAAGAGTGAGAGAGTTGCGACAAACAAAAGGATCAACTGCACGAGGATTGAAACATGAACTTTAGCCTACATAGTCATACAATAAGCCACATGAGGGCCTGAATATCGTCTAACGATAGCACGATGGAGCCTTCTAGGAAACCCTCCATGCACAAACTTTTTAACTTAGACCTGCACAACTACATTGGTAATGTCCTATAGTCTCCAACTAAGCCTGATTTATTATCTGAAATCTATTCTCAACACCACAATGTCTTACAAAAAGCTTAGTTCATTGTGTCACAGGACTGCGCTTACCCGTGGCGTCAGAGCGAGCCGATATGAGTGCTCAAGTGAGCTTTGGTATCAAAGCTGCTACTACACCAACCTAACCTAACCTAACCACATTGCCCGAAGTGTTCAATTCAAACGAGTTCAGTATTGTCGTTAGTATATGGGTACAGGCTCTACAGCATTATCTTGTAGTTAAAAAGATCTGTTTTTATTCGCATACATTCGCATCCATAAAAAGCAACTGAGTTTACACAGTCGCTTAATATATTCAGTTTAGTGAGCTGCGAAATTTATGGAGAATTCCCCATTGGATGTAGTTGAATGTAAGCTAGCCTAGACCTATTATTATGGTAGTCAACGTCTACTCTAAAGCCATTAACTAAATAGTAAAATGGCCGTACGTTTCCAATCAGTTGCTGTTGTAATGAGATGTTGTTAGTATTTCCCCGTGTTAAATTTTTTCCCATAGGTTCTGGATATGCATACCGTGCCGTTTTGGCATTCGGAGATACAGATTAGATTGCATCAATTATCAACCGCCGCATGTTGGAAGCCATATTGGATCCGTAAGACCTTCCGCTACTACCGGCAATACATTCCATATGCCCACATAGACCTTTCTTTTTAAGCGTATTTAAATGCCTTAAAATAAAACCAAAAATAACGTCCCAATAATTATAATCATAAAGCGAAAGGAAGGGAATTAAAGAATGCTGTCATCTTAAAATAAAAAAAATTTTTTTTTTTGTTTCCATTACAGAAAATATTTTCGACAAGAAATTTTTGAAATATTGACAACATAATACCACGAAGGCTTTTACTTCAGCTTCGTCTTCGTCTTCGTTTGTTTGTTTGTTCAACGTAGTCACACAACTCATGCCACTAAATGCTGATACAAATTTTCCAAATGATATGTGTGTGTGTGTGTGTGTGTGTTTTTTTTTTTATTTTATTTATTTGGTTTCATTTATCCCTGCATACATACGAGTGAGTATTCCCTCACATTCATTGTTATTTTGTGTTTTGTCCCTCGTTATGTTTCAAATGACCAAAGGTAAGCAGGGAGGGGAGGGAGAGAATATTTGTGTGAGTTGGGTTAGTTTTCTGCTTTCTTTTTTCTCTTGTTGTTATTGTGCTTCCTACTATTTGTAGATAAACAATGTGCTTAAAATGGAAAACTTTTGTTTTGTTTTTCCTTTTTTCACTGTTTACTTGTCAAAATTATTGTTTTCACTCTATTGTATTACTTTCTCATCGTTGTTGTTATTGTTGTTGTTATTATTATTGTTTATTTTATTTGTTTTTGGTCCTGTCGTTTGGTTGGTATTTGAATCGAAAAGGGTTTGTCAATTCGAAAACAATTTCCGTCAAACAAAAAATAAACACTTTAAACTTTTTAGTCAAGTGGGTGTTAAAGTATATGACAGCCAGTTTGGAAATGTATTTTTGGTTGGTTATACCCAGCTAGCATACGAGTATATGATACTATTATGAGTATGTGTGTGTGTGTGTGTGAATAGAAAACAGATAATGTTGTTATATTTATCTTTTCAATCTAAATATAGAAGCACACTTTAATGGGGTGTAAGAAATTTGTTTAAAACAATACTTTTTGATTGTTTGATCTCGTTATGGTTTGAATATATTTTTTGTAAAAAAGTCTGAATGGTGAATTAATGCTAACAACTGATCTGTTTTAAAACGTTTTTCGGTACTATTTTCTTAATTAATCTATTCAGTGCTTAATGAAGTCGCCGTGGTCTAGTAGGTAGTGAGTTGGTTTATTAGACGAAAAACCATGGTTCGAGCCCCAGGCCAGACATCAAAATCAAATGGAAAAAGTATTTCTTCGGCGACTTCCTCTCAGCAGATTTCTGGGAAAAACTCTGAGAGTAAATAAAATTGCCATCAAAAGTTTATCAAAAATCTGTCGTTCGGAGTCGACTTTAAAATGTATGTCCCGCCACTCATGTATAAAAAATTAACACACACAACATAAGTGGTGTGAGAAACTAGGTCATAGTCCTGATTGAAGGGTTGTAATAACCAATTATGTATGTATGTATTGCTTAATGATTTTCAGTAATGATTTTGAGTATTCTTAATGATTTTGAGTATTCAATGATTTTGAGTATTCAAAAATATGAGTAGAAGCGAATCATACTCATAATTTCTGATACTTATACGAATTCATACATATTTTAATATCATGGAACCTGTACTCATATTCAAAATATTTGACGTACTCATCATACTCATACTAACAACACGTATGATGTTGTTGGTGATCGACTCTCCATGATTCAACATTTACACGAAGCACAAAATAAGTATGCTTCGCGTTCTAACACTAAAACACTCACTAAAAGGTTGTGTATTTGCTCTGCTTGCTGCTCTGTCTTTATATGTCTAACAACTAAGACTGCAAATTTTGATGAATCATTCGAGTCACTCGAAGTTATGAATCTAAATGAGTAGGCTTACGAATCAAACATATTTCAAATGGTATGAGTGTGATGTCAACGTTGTACGCATACTCATTGCAACCTGTACTTATAAATCACTTATATTCAAAATTTCTTGAGTTCTTATGAGTACCGAATTCTACGATCGCTCTGGAGATAATCTTATTCCTTCCGCCGCTTGACCTCTACTGCAGAAGCGTGGCGGCACAGGTTAGCAGGCGTCTCTGGGCTACTGGACAACGGCATGCATTGGCCATACAAAGATCCTGGGAGAAATTGCTATTGTCGGAAGCAAAGATTACATGAAACCGCGGTATGACTTCTCAATGAACTTTGGGACATCCATTCCGAAAAGGGAGCAGTGGTTCAGTGAACCTCCCAAGGGACTCCGCACAAATTTACACCGATGGCTCAAAACTGGAAGGAGCCGTTGGAATTGGTATCTATTCGGAATTAACCGGAATATCCAAGTCTAAAAGGCTACCAGATCATTGCAGCGTCTTTCAGGCGGAGGTGTCAGCAATTCAGGCTGCGGTGAAAGTTATTGTGGACAAAAATGTTCACGGACAGAAAATCATCATACTTTCCGATAGCCAAGTAAGGCCTCACTGTAATTGGCTATGCTGTTCCAATTTTCCTCGCAGAAGTTCTCGCCGACTACAGACGCCGACTTTGGCCTCAAGATTCCTTCTTTCCAATCTCCACCTCTCACAATGAAAGAAAGTGTTTTCCGCATCATCATATATACAATTTGATCGTGTCAGCATCCTCATTTTAAACAGGTACTTACAAAAGTAACCGTATCCAGATAACAGTTGTGTCAGATTGTAGTTAACTACGCCAAATTTCCTCTCCATTCAGCGGGTAATATCTGGGAGAAGTTTTGAAGTCCATCTACCACTCGTCTCAGTGTTCCATTTCTCTTGCCAGTGTTATATGGTTCGCTCTCTGGCGTCGTCGACATTTACTGTCTCTCCGTGCACGTTTTTAGTCTTCCACACTTTCTTTCGTTCGCTTGCTTGTAGACCTATAGGTGTCACACCACTGATTACCAGTATTGCTGACTTGAATGCAGTTCTATACGCCGATGCCACTCTAAGTGCAGCGGTTCGTTTTACCAATGATAAAATTTTCATCCTACAGTCGACCTTCAATGCCTCTGCCCAGATCTTACTGCCGTATGGCAGAATAGAGTCCGTTATTACCATCATCAATCGGCGTCTGCTCTGTACAGGACCACCAGTATTGGCCATAAGCCTGCTAAGCAAGGAGGTAACCTTAGCGGCTTTGGTTGCAGTGTATTGTATCTGAGCCCAGAACGTCAGTTTAGCGTCCAGTCGAATACCAAGATAGTTGACTACTTTCCGCGTCGTCAGAGTTATGTCGCATATCATAACTTCGATTTCCAGCGGTATACGCTTCCTCGTGAGAAGTATCAACTCTGTTTTCCCCGTTGCGAGTTTGAGGCCTCTGTCCTCGAGCCATGACTTCGTTCTCAATAAAGGGTGTTTTTTTATAGAGGTATAGAACTTTAAGTTGGCATTACTTTTCAAGATGGCGACCGATTTAACAGCTGTCAAGTGATTTATTCTCAGTTTGGTTTGGCAATTCATCATGAATAGACTCACGCCGGAACAACGCTTGCAAATAGTGCAATTTTATTTCGAAAATAATGGTTCTGTGCGGAAAACGTATCGCGCACTACGTCCATTTTATCGTCGACAAAATTTTTTTCGCACCACGTTTACTCTTATTGATAACTCGCATCCCCAGAGACGCTGTACGGTGCATACAGAAGAAGCTATTGCTGCTGTAGAGCGTAGCATTGAGGAAGACTCGAATGAGTCCATCCGCCATCGAGCACAGGAATTGGATCTGTGGCCATCCACTTTATGGAAGATTTTGCGGAAGGATCTTGGTTTGCGTGCTTACAAAATCCAACTCGTGCAAGATTTGAAGCCAAACGATCATCAAGTAAGGCGTAGATTCGTCGAATGGGCCCAAAACGAGATTACCGTTGTTCCCGATTTTCATAAGCGAATTTTGTTTAGCGATGAAGCGCACTTGTGGTTGAATGGCTACGTCAACAAACAAAACTGCCGCATTTGGAGTGAAGGTAATCCTCAAGTGTATGTGGAAACACCGTTACATCCAGAAAAACTAACTGTTTGGTGCGCTTTATGGGCTGGTGGAATCATTGGTCCGTACTTTTTCAAAAACGATGGTGGCCAGAACGTTACAGTCAATGGTGATCGGTATAGAGCCATGATTACTAACTTTTTCATTCCTGAATTGAATAACCATGATGTCCAGGAGATGTGGTTTCAACAAGACGGCGCAACATGTCACACAGCTCGTGCCACAATAGATTTATTGAAAGACACGTTTCGTGACCGCCTAATTTCACGTTTTGGACCTGTGAAATGGCCTTCAAGATCTTGTGATTTAACACCGCTAGACTACTTTCTGTGGGGCTATGTAAAGTCATTGGTCTATGCGGTAAAGCCACAAACGCTTGACCATTTGGATGACAACATTCGCCGTATTATTGCCGATATACGGCCACAAATGTTGGAAAAAGTCATCGAAAATTGGACGTCCAGATTGGACTACATCCGCGCCAGCCGTGGCGGTCATATGCCAGAAATCATATTTAAAATGTAATGCCACAAGATTATCTTTCGGATAAATAAAATTCATGTCAATCGAATAATCCATCGTTGTTTTATTGCAACTTAAAGTTCTATACCTCTGTAAAAAACACCCTTTATTACCTGGTTGGTGATGGAAATGTATGTGTAAAACTTTCTCTTTCTAAACTCTTTTCTCATTTCATTTTATCATTACCTTTAAGCAACTTAAATAATTAAAGCACCATAAAGTGTGTGCTTTTAATTCTGCAAATGATGATATCTTCATATCACTTTACCTATAGTTGGACTATAAATCTGGCTTCAGATCAAAAAAATCATTTAACCTCCTTTCTGTATCTAAAATCATTTACCATATTAAGATGGTTTTCCTCACTTTTTATTTATTTTTCTTTTTTTAACTTAAAATTTGATACGAAGGTTATTTTACTTAACCTAGCCTAACTGTGTATGTGTGCCTAGCCAGCCTACCTTTATAATCTCTTTTATAGGAAAAAGCACGAAGGAAAAAAAGGTAAAAAAAATTGAAATCAAAGTTAATGCGCTTTTATCATTTACCGTAATAACATTCAATATAATCCACTTTCCTATAAATATTTACAAGAAAATAAAGAAGAAGAAAAACAGCAAAAAAGAAAATTTTTCAAAAGTTTTTCTTGCCTGCCTGGCCTTACCTTCAAAATATTTTTTTTTTAGCCTTCATTGGCAAAAAAGATAAATTTAATCAAATATTAAGAATTCTTAGACGTTTTAATTTAGAAAATCGTTTCTTTTTTTTTCTCTTCTTCGTTTCTTAAGTTTTGGGCACACATTAAGAAGGAAAAGAAAAAGAAAATGAAAGAGAAGCTAAAGGTTGTCTATTCAGCAGGAAATTTAAAATTTAAATAAATTACCCCAAGCCCAAGGAAATAATGAAAAAAATTGAAAGAGAAAAAAACGGTAATTCATGATGATGATGATGATATAGATTATAGCGTTTAAGGCTAACGATGATGATGATTACACTGTGATAACATTTATTATCATCATAACAATCATCTTAAGCAACAGCATCGGCAGCAGAATCACCATCAGCATCACCAACATCAGCAAACTCATCATAAAAATCAATTGATTGACCTTAAATGTATACCAACACACACACACAACAGCAAGCAAGAAGGAAAGAGAAGGAAAGAGAGAACGAGAGAGAGAGAGAGTGTGTGTGGAAAACGGAAACATATAATCAAATAAAAAAAATATTAAATTTAATAAAAAACAAAAAAATTATATTTCCTACTGCCTAAGACTGCTTCCTTCTACAGCCCCAGTTTGTTTGAAAAATGAGTTGAATGAGCAACGGGCTGTTAAGCATAGAAAAATTATTCCATATTATGCTGCTCCTTTCCTTTCCTTTCTGTATTTGTTTGTTTGTCTGTATATCTCTGAACTTATTAGAAATTCTTAAAGTTTGTTGAACTTATGACTTGTATTGTGATATTTTTGTGGGCCACATTTTTATAACAACAGCAACAGCACCAACAAAGAAAATAAAATTCAATCAAGAAAAAAAAAATAAAAACTTTAAGGAAACCTTTTATTTGACTTTTATAAGGAGTTACACAAGACTTTTCGCTCATAAGCATATAACGAGGGTTGCAAGTTAAGTGTTAAAAGAATGAAACTCTGATAAGAGATAACCAAAGGTCCCTTGGCGTTTTTCTAAAACAAGTTTTAAAGAGCGTCTCAATAGATCTCTGCAAGATTATTGAGCAATAAGGCACTTTAGCTTCGTATTGTTATGTTTTTACCTTTTAAAAAACGTTTAAAATATGAGCACGTAGGTTGCAAATAACATATAGGGTTATCCATTTCGTGGTTTCAAAAGTAAACGTATATAAAACACATATAAAATAAAATATTTTTATTCATGATATTTCTCTTTTATTGTAAAGTTTGAACGTTGACTGATTATTTGTGAAATACTACATA
The DNA here is from genome assembly GCA_932273835.1 of Sarcophaga variegata. Classification (NCBI taxonomy): domain Eukaryota; kingdom Metazoa; phylum Arthropoda; class Insecta; order Diptera; family Sarcophagidae; genus Sarcophaga; species Sarcophaga variegata. The sequence goes on along the minus strand of OW026361.1, from coordinate 10,544,962 downwards.
ATTTAAATGACCTCCACGCGAAGTGTTGCAAGCATTGATTCTTTTGAGGTAATATTCGACCACTTTTTGATACATATTCGGCGGTATCTCAGCCATAACTTGACGAATGTTGGTTTTTAAGTGCTCAAGAGTTGAAGATTTATCTGCATAAACACGGTCTTTCGCGTAGCCCTACAAAAAAAAGTCGAATGTTGTCAAATCGCATGGCCAGTTGATATCGCCACGACGAGGAATTACGCGGCCTGGAAATGTCTCTTGCAATAAAGCCATATACGCTCGAGTTGTGTGGCATGTAGCACCGTCTTGTTGGAACCACATATTCTGCAAGTCGTATTCCTCAAAAGCAGGCAAAAAAAGTCGGTTATCATATGACCATAACGATCCGAATTGACGGTGACAGTCGCTCCATCGTCGTTTTCGAAGAAGTAAGGCCAATCACACCTTCGGACCAAAGAGCGCATCAAACAGGACTTTTTCTGGATGTAATGGCCGCTCTTCAATTACCTGATGATTCTCAGAACCCCAAATACGACAATTTTGTTTATTAACATAACCACCGAGTGTGAAATGTGCATCGTCACTGAAGAAAATTTTGTTCGAAAAATTGCCGTCGACCGCCTGTTGTTCAAGCACCCATTCCACGTACCTACGACGTAGTGAATGGTCAGCTGACTTCAGTTGTTGCGTGAGCTGGACTTTATATGGATGTAGGTGTAGACCTAAATGCAAAATACGCCATAATGTGCCGTAAGACAGTCCTAATTCCTGAGAACGACAAGGAATCGACACATTCGGGTCTTCGGCAACACTTTCACTTACAATAGCGATTTTTTCAGCGGAACGAGCGAAAGAATGATGCACAGGCCTTTCAATATTTGTACCCACTCCAGTCTCTTCAAATTTCTTCACAATTTTGCCAATTGCTTGCGTAGTTGGACGATTATGTAAACCATAATCTCCTCTTAAAGCACGATACGTGGCTGTGGCAGAGTCACCATTTTTGTAGTAGGTTTTCACAATTTTTATGCGTTGTGTGATAGTTAAGCGATCCATTCTCGTCAATGTCAGACTTTCAAATGAAAAGAAAAAAATTGGTTTCACAACTTAGTTTGACAGATTTCGAATTCCAGTCCCATATTTTTGAAACCACGAAATGGATAACCCTATAAAAATAAATCAATGCTTAGTTCTAATTAAAATTCACAATTCCGTGTGCCACTGTTTATAACTTGATGTAAACAACAACAATCGCTTTGTTATTTCTCTGTTTATACCTTTTGCATAAACAATAACAATTACGACAGATTTTTGTAACGCAAATCTTCAAATCACGATTACTCTCTTCAAACGCACCGCGCCTTCACACAAGACTGACGGAACTTTTACTAACTCAGTCGCCTGCTTTGCCTTGCCTTTTATATTGCAACGAAAACAGTCTGATGAATGTTCTTGAAGGCAAATGTTCCTGGCTTCGCCTTCTCGAGATCTCTATAAATGGAAACATCGTTGGTTCATTATTGTTGTTCGTGTATTTTGTTTAAATTTTTTCTCGTATTGTTTGTTGTTGTATTTTTGTTTATTTGTTTACTATTTTTTATGATGGTGTTTGTTGGTATATTTTTGTTTATTTGCTTATCATTTTTTAGGCTGGTGTTTGTTGTTATATTACGCAGTACGATAATTTGTAAATAAGTTCATTCTTTTTGTAGCTTTTGTTTATAATTTTAATGCTAAACGATGTAATAGTAAAACACCAGTTTCGTAACAGTATTGTTGTAAGTCGTCGTAGTCTAGTAGGTAGTATGTTGGCTTATTAGACGTAAAGCCAGGTTTCGAGCCCCAGGCCAGACATCAAAACAAATTAGAAAAAGTATTTCTTCGGCGACTTTCTCTCAGCAGATTTCTGGCAAAAACTCTGAGAGTAAATAAAAAAATTGCCATGAAAAGTTTCTCAAAAATCTGTCGTTTGGTGTCGACTTTAAACTGTAGGTTCCGCCACTCATGTATAAATTTAACACACACAACATAAGTGATGTGAGAAACTAGGGCGTAATCCTGACTGAAGGGTTGTAATTACGAATTATGTATGTATGTATGCATTATTATTATCATTGTCGCAAGGGGCTGGTGTAGTACTGCAACAATATGATGCATTACACTGTCCGCAATCTTGAAACTATGTTCCTGTAATATTTTGACTGAACCTATTGTCCTAACGAACTTGGATCACCATTCCCGAACTGTTTGAGGTTCAACTGCTAGCAGACTGGACTGTGAAGCCTGAACGGAGGCTTAATTCTGGTACCACGGGTGCAGGCAGCCCCTGAGACACGTCTCTTTCCAACCATTGTGAGGCCTCCTTGTGGGAGCAACGTGGTGGCTGTGGTTTATGCCCAAATCGCGGGTACAGCACAAGCTCGGTGTGGCGTTACACTCTTAACCACTTTCACAGAGAAGTTTAGATAGTTTCCAACCCCTAACCAAGACGGAAGTCATGTCCACGTATGTTGATGCAATCTATGGTAGTCTTACCAAGAAGCTGCATCATTGTGATTGGGGGCACAATGTGGCTGAGGCAATGGGTACATCCAAATGTTATAATATTACGGAGATTATGTGACTGTCACGGCTGGTCCTTTAGCAACATAATTTCCAAAGGAATCGGAACACCCTGAATTTATATAAGCAATGCCTTTGAATTGGAATTCTATGATCGATAGACGTCGATATGAGGCTGTCAGAGTAAATGAAGATATTTTCAAGGAAAATCCCCCTAGCCAATATCCTTCTCTTGGAAGACATTGCAGACTTTCGACTGCCTATACAAAAACGTTTAGAACTCCTAATACTTATACTACAGCCTCCTTTGATCAGCATTTTGAAGCCATTTTTGCTTACTTCAAGAAGAGAAGAAGACCACACTTGGAATCGTAATCTCTTATCGAAAAAAATGCGGGTTTTCTGTGCCTCAAATGCGAGAATTTTGCTTATTTACATACCCGCCAAAATCAAAATGGGCTTCATCTGAAAAGATGATTTTTTTTTGCCAAAATCGGCATCTTCTGGTGTAGGCTACTGCATGGCCAGCCGAGGCAGCCATTTGAATGAAATTATTTTCCGTTATTAACCGGAAGGATTATAATTTGAAATAAAAAAAGAAATTTGAGAACATATTCTGTAGTTTTTATTTAAAGCATTTGCAAAAAAAAATTATTTGGCGGACCCTTTATATAATCGGGCCGGATGATCCTCTGTCTTCCCAGAATGGCAGGTTTAACTGCAGTGAGTCAGCTCAAGACTCTGCATCAATATGGAGAACAGAGAAGAGGAAGTATTTGAGTGTAGCAAATGTGAAACAGAGTGCGCTGGTGATCAGCCCAGCTAACTGGTTGGTTCCATCAAATCCCGAAAGAGCCAGTACGCGATAGCAGGTCTATCATTTGCATGACTTTAAGACCTTATAACTCAACCCTCCTAAAAATTCTATTCCATAATATTTATTTTTTTATTACATTTCCATGTCTTTTTCTTACATTTTAACAGCTATAAAGTTTATCTACTTACATCCCCCGCATCTCTTTTCCTCCTAACTTTTATACCATCTTTCTACTACGGCCATATTTCCATTTCTTTTATTCATTCATTATTGCGATGATGTTTGCATAGTCTAGTGAGGCAGACAAAACGCCTAAAAGGCGATCATAATGTTTTTTTTCTTTTCTTACCATCTGCCTATCATCATAACGGATGGCATTTCCCAGTTGTGTGATGATGGCTTGCTGCTTGCATAGTTTGGGGTCGTTTCGCTGGCTTGATACTGGGTGACTTCCTTAAAAAGTTGTACATCTTATTAATGCTGTTGTTGTTGTTGTTATTTGTTTTGTTGAAAGCAACAAAGAATGGAAAAGATGGACTGTGTGCTGTTGCTGCTGCTTGAAAGTTGCTTTTCTTTTGAGTGACACAGTGACACAAAATGTTGTCAGCCACTAAAAAGGGGTGATGGGTTTACTTCAGGGCAATTCTTTCTTTTTTTCTTCTTCTTTGTTTCGTTCTTTAGAAGAAGAAGAGGGAAAAAGTTTAGTTTATTGCAAGTATTTTTTCATATTTCTTGCATAATTTTTTTTTATTTTTTATTTATTTAATAAGGAAATGATGATGGAGTTCAGCACATAAAAACTGCCAGCAAATTGTGTTATGAAATGTTGTTTAAAGATTTTTATTTTCTGGTGGGAAAAAAGACAGTCTTTTGGAGTTAAAAATTTTTGTTTAAACCCCCTCTTTAAGAACCCCTTGCTTATCTAATTTTGCTATTCATACTCCTTTTTAAGAACCCCCTTGCTTATCTAACTTTGCGTACGTACTTCTTTCTGTAATTGCCTTTACATTTAGTTGAGTTCTGTTCTGTTTAATAGAAGAAAAACGTTATGAAATCGTGTTTAAATCTCTTTAATCTTTTAACGTTTCACGTATGGTTGGCCTTTAACTTCTTTCCCCACTTCCACCGTCTTTATTTATCCTTAGGTGTTCATTCTCCCATAGGTTGTTACCAAAATTGTATCACATTTTAGCTGTGTTGTTGTGTTGTGCCCTTTTTCCTTTTCATGTGTATTGTAGAGACCCGTTAAGAGTTTCTATTTTCTTTTCAAACATTTTCATGGCAAGGCAAAGAAACGCACACGAATATATATGCCATCCATACACCTAAGTCCTAAGACCCCGCTAAGCAAGAAAACGTGAAAAAAGAGGACAAAAAACTGGCAATGAAACTCACAGGAAATTTAATTTCATTGGGATTACGTTAATGCGATCATAATAATAATGCAAGCATGTGTTGGTAAGGTTATGGCAAAAAGTAAAAGAGCAAACACAGTGGTTCTCAAACTGTACGTACATGTATATGTTACGTTAATCTCACAGGGGATATTAAGCTACCTTGCAATTCGTTTCTAAAATCAAACGCAAACTACAGGAAACTAATGTTTTAATTAACATTTTAAGAACCCCTGACTGCCTGCTGTAAGTGCTTAGCAAACCAACGAACTGAGCCATAACAACCAGCAAACAAAAAGCCACCAAAAACTTACACCAGCTTACAGGGTTCGTTACCAACGCAATGACTTTAGTAATGCGTGCTCGCAGTAAAATGCTTGAGTAACGCACTTCGCACGACAATTTCCCAACAAAAATTTTCCTTTGGCTTTGCCACCGTATTATGCTCTAATGATTCCAATGCCTTTGCTACGCACTAAATTAGTCCAAATAAGACTGTTTTGGCGTTGTTTGTAAATTATTGAGTAATAATCCTCAAAAAAAAAAACAAATTTTCTGGCTTGTTTTTCCGCTTAAAACGTGACAGTTTTTTATACTTTAAGCGCCTCCGTTTTTGTTTCGCTCTGGCAGAGTAAGCATTGCCAAGATAATTGAGTAAAAATTACCACTCTTTTGGCAAGCATGTTGCTTTCGATTTAAGCTGTCTTTATACACACACAGCACACTTTAGTCTTACAAAAACATGATTTAATGGCTGTAAAAGCTATTCGATTTACTATTCCAATAGCAAACAAAATGCTTTCAAATTGGCATTAGAAGATTATTGCACGAGGGGAACATGGATTTTATTATGACTGCGTGGGAGTAAATTAAATTGATTCTCTTGTTTTAAAATTAATTTCTAATTAAGGAAATTAATCTCTGTATCAGTACAACTAATTACAAAATGTTGGAATAATATGTCTCGTTGGTAATTGGTGAATAGAATGGTTTTGAAAATGTATACAAAATATGCGAGAATTCTATAAATATCTGGAAGGCACACGAATTTAATGAACGAATAAAAAAAATGGAAAATAAACCTCCTCTGTATTTATACAAAAAGATCATGAATTTGTTTTTGCAGGAATCACGAGGAATTATTTTCAATTTTTAGTATGTACGACCGGAATTCATACGTACATAATTGCTCATTACAACCCTACAACAGACATTCATACATACATAATTGGTCATTACAACCCTTCAGTCAGGATTACGACCATAATTCTCAACACCATTCATGTTGTGTGTGGCCAGACCTACAGTTTAAAGTCGACTCCGAACGACAAATTTTTTTCCCGGATTTATTGCCAGAAATTTGCAGTATTCTGCCGTATTTCGTTTTGTTAGAGATGTCTGACCTAGGGTTTGAACCGTGGCCTCACAACACACTAACTACGGCGACTTTAACCGGCATTCAGTAGCTTTCTATTCCTTCAATGCATTATTTTATGTTAGAAAAATAGGTTGTATGTGCTGTTAAAGACATATTAGGTTAGGATAGGGCACAAGGCAGTGACAGATTTTTGAAAATCATAGCTCACTTAAATAAGCACAGGGGCCAGTTGCTATACCATACGAAATAATGCCATGTGAAGCTAACCGACCAGTTTAGATTGAGCAGTACACACAAACAGCACAGGAAATTCCTTTTACATCATGATTCTGTTGAATTTTATAAGAAAACTAGCATAAAAGCTTAAGGAATCTGGTGATTTAATATTAGCTGAGCAAACGTTAAAAGGAGTGTCAAAATAAGAGAAGATCGCGTTAAGCTAGAAACGAATATTGGTATATGAAATGGGCTATGCATACTCTCATTCCCTTCAACTGATTTTAAATATCAGGAAAGCTTAGCAGCAGCAAAGCGAAGTCTTGCCAAATGTCTGCCCACTATGCAATGGCGTATGAGATTAGACGTCGTGACAGTTCAGTTCATGTTAACTTAACCGTCGCAATCATTTTTAAGAGACCTTGTTTAATAGAATTTTTAGCGAAAAAACGAGATATTCTTCTCATCATAAGGAAAATGGTAGTGTAGACATTGTGGAAATGTGCTGGTACTAGAATGTTGTTTGGCAGTGACCAGAAACTCTGTTGGGACATTCCCAAGAATAGTAGAACTTGGGAATCACGGCAGTCCATAACCAAGTAAGAATTGAAAATTGCGCTCGAAAGATATCTCATTGGTGGTTGAACGTCAGAGAAAATAAAGTCACTAGTAATGATGGATTTCTAACTCAGGATCGCTTTCGCAGCTTCATAAATGATCATTACTTTTACACGTGATCTGCGAAGCGAAAATTCCTCATGCTCACAGCTATGTAGGGTTCTCCCCAGAACCTGGATAGGACTATGTTAGAGGACTATGTGTCTCTACTTTGTATTCAAGTATGAGATACCCTATCCGGATTCGGTTCTGTTAGGCTATACACAGATGTTGGTATAATTCCAATATTTCCTCTCGATGAATATTTATCCTTTCAAACGATTTCTGCGGAAGCCAGTTGTTTATAGGTACAGGAACTATAGAGAGGAAGGTGAAGTGTAGACATCTTATTTTTATCATACACATCAAGTGCTGACATCTACATCAACATAATTTGTGTCTGACTGATCACTCTGATCTGACTGATCACTTGGAACTCCTGAGAGCTTTGAGGACAGGTTAACATCCTACGAGTAACTTTATTTCTACACCCATACACCACACATACGATGTCCACTATTGCAAATATTGTGTAGAATTCATTACTCACGGTTACTGTTCTGCAGGCCCCATTATTGCTTCTCACATTCTGTGTCGCAATATGGATACATTCGTGCATCAGTCATCTCGTATTCCGTTATGATCCCTGATCCACTCTTTCTTACAGTTTACTCCCTATCTGCTTATAGAACTGAATGCATTCTATATGTTGACAGCTCGTTCAACTAAAATCGCGAGATAAGTATCCTGTCTTAAGACGTTTTTTCGTATTAGACAACATATCTACTTCTGTTGTGTTTAGGCTGAAATCTACGGAGTTTCGAAATAACTGCCGTTTGTGAAGGCTTTCCCTATACACTATAGTGTAGACCTAACTATTTAGGTTTATAGATAGCTGTTAAGAACCCAGGACTTTCCATGTAATAATTTTGTTGTGCAAAGGCTAAATGTATGTTTTTTTCGATTCCAAAGTAGGGAGCAGGATGACCAAATATTTTACCTCTATACTGGTGGGTATCTCAAAATGTGTATCTAACCCTGTTGGACCCTACCTGGTAAATGGTAAAATGATGCCCCTTGCAGAATTGATTGAAAATATCTTCCTCGTCCACTTATCTCATCAAATGTTAGTTGAAAGATGTTTCACGTCAGCTAACCAATCGTTTCCAACTGATTGTTTTTGGTCAAGGAATATGTCGTCCGCATAGCTAATAAGATTTTACATCATCCTCATTAGTTGATCGACTGAAGTATTTACCCTTTTTACAGTCGTGTAGAGGAGCCAGATTGGGTCTACTGTGCTGCCTTCAATTTAGACAACGTAAGTAAGGTACACAAACAACAATGTATTAACAATAGAGCTCTCGAGAAGGCGATATCACGAACCTTCCACTTCAAGAATGTTCGTTAGACTAGTTGTGTCGGACTATAAAAGGGCTGGACAAAGCAGGCAGCAGTCAGTTATAATTCAGTCAGCCATGTGTGAAGACGTGTTGCGGTTCGAACGTACAAGCGGCATTGCTTGCAAAAAGGTTGTAAGCAGAGAAGATCTAACGAACAGTTGTTAGTGTTAACGCGGACAGAAGTGTGAAATAGCATAGTGTACAAGCAAATTATTGTTGTATCGTTAAGTTGTATATGGTGGCACACAAAAGTAGTGTGAAGAATAAAGAGATTTTAAGAGAAAATAAACACGTATTTGTTTTTACTTTGTTTGCAATTAACGAACTCATATTTAAACGTAACAATATGAAAAAATATTTCTTCGGCGACTGCCTCTCAGCAGATTTCTGGCAAAAACTGTAAATTCTAGAATTGCCACGAAAAATTTCTCAAAAATCTGTCATTTGGAGTCGATTTTAAACTATAGGTCCCACAACTCATGTATAAAATTAACACACACAACATAAGTGGTGTGAGAAACTAGGTCGTAATCCTGACTGAAGGATTGTAATGACCAATTATTTATGTATGTATGTATGTATGTAGAGGAGCTAGATGTGATCTACTGTAGTGCCTTTCATTTAAAGAGGGTGTCCCTATAATGTCTCTCCCTAACCTGCTGGTCTGACTAACTTCAGGATATTATGTGCTGTACTATGAAGTTGCAGTGAATGGTCAGAAGGTCCTTTGCTATCTTAAGGTTCTCTCTGGACTCTAATTATAATTTTGTTGTAAATACTTACCAAAAATTTATGTTGTATCACAACTATATGGCTTGATAATGGTCTAGGCCTCTCTTCATCTTGCTTTTCATCGACTATAGCCTTTCAAATTTCTCTTTCAATCCCACAGGACAATTCTGGCTACATCATTAGACAAATTGTTAGCAAAGTTTCCCTAATAAAGCTTTTTCTGTTAAAAATTATTTTTAAAATTTAATTTGTTCTTGGAATTGAAATTAAAAAAAATTTAATTTTCCTCAAGGCTTTATAAAAAACAAAAATTAAAAAAATATGCTAATAAAGCCACAGACAAACTAATTTAAATAAAAATCCATTAAAAAAAATGACAACAAATGCGTTGTAACCAGTGTCAGGTTTAGCAAAGCATACGGAATGAACGGCTATTTTGTTAAAACAACCACAAAAAAAAGAGTCATGCTTTGGTTAAGGGAAAAGCACACAAAAATATTATATTTTAAAGGCTCTTCCTCTCTCTCCCCAAAAAAAGAGAAACAAAAAATATACAAAGTAAACTTTAAATAACATCAAAACTCTTGTCATTGCCATCACTGTAGTCATCATTATAATCATTGTCATCGCCTTTAAACATCATCATTAATTTCAAGTCCACACAACATTTCAGTTCGTTTAGTTTTACATTTTTTTTTTTATATGCCATAAGCCCTTAAACGAAAAACCAGAAAAAAAAAACAGAAAAAAAATCTTTATTTTTGACCATAAATGCCGTCAGCTGTACAATGGCCTCACCCCAGCTCTGCATCTGTTTTGTAAGTTTATACCAGAGAGGGAGAGAGAGAGAGAGAGAGAGAGGTAGATATTTTCTAAGGAGTATAGTGGTTGGTGGTGGTGGTGGTATTGTTAGTTGCTTTGGTGAAATATTTTCTGTAGCAGTCAATGTCAAAAAAAAAAAAAACACATGACAGACAATAGTAGCAACAAAAACAAAAACAACAACATTGATGTTAACAATACCGTTACAAAATACCTATACATTGCCAACGAAAAAAAACAACCTGGTAAACAAAAAAAAAAAAAAAACCGAAATCGTACTTATATTTTGAGTTGAACTTGTTTCTCTTGTCCATCTTTTGTTTTCTTCTTTCACCCTTCCCCCCTTCTTTGTTTAGATTTTTTTCGTTTACGAGGCAATAACGATTTTCCACCTTTTTTGGTTTTTTGCTTTCCACAGCCAGCCGTATTATTTACTTTGTTTTCTGTCACTTTTGTTTTGTTTTTTGTCATAATTTGTGTTTGCCTGTCGAGTATTTTTTTTCTTCGTTTTTTTTTCTGGCCATTGTTGCACGCTACTGCCAAGACATATGACACGTATGTTATATTATTGTTCTAGAAAAGAAAATAACGGTTTCTAACTAATAAGGCATAAAGATTGAATCTTGTTATTGGGTATAGGCATTAATTTATGTTTAACGGCAAGCTTTTCTTGAGACTTATTTGCCTTCTTTTTTTAGCAAACACCGATCTTATCGCCGGTTCTCAAGCGGCAGTAAGGATCAAAGCTACGGAGACTATTGTCAGAAGAAGTCTAGTACGATATGCATAAGGAGCGATCATGATCTGATCCCTGTTTTTAACTGTAAATTATCGAACTCTCTTTTAAGAACTACTTCCCAATGAGACTGACTACTTAGAGTGTATACAGCAATTTGGAGGAAACATACTCTTTTAAGACTGGAACCATACTGTTGTGTGCGCATGCATCGAGAACAGACAGTGCTTGTACTTGGTTACTACTGGCTACTGCATGGCCAGCCGAAGCAGCCATTTGAATGAAATTATTTTCCATTATTAACCGGAAGGATTGTACTTTCAAATTAAAAAAAGAAATTCGAGAAAATATTCAGCAGTTTTTTTTAAAGCATTTTCAAAAAAAAGTTATTTGGCGGACCCTTTAGTAGGGATCATCATCGAAGCCAATACAACCCTTGCTCTGACCAACTTCGGTTCTTCCCTAGTTTGGTAGAACTTGGTCAGTACAGGGACTGCGTTCACTTGTGGCATCACTAAGCGCCGCTATACGTGCTCAAGTATGCTTTTAGTATCAAACTTACCACTTCAACTTACCTAATTATCATCAAAGCCAGCTAAATCTGCTAGGCCGAGAATATGATGTCAATCTCTGCTTCATCTCAACTTGTGTCAAATTCATGGTAATTTTCAGACTGATAAGCTTAAGAAGAAGGCTTCCCTGCCATTAATAAGGCCAGAAACTCCTTGCATTACGCGGCAAAAAATCGCCATAGTCTAATAGGTAGTGTGTTAGCTTATTAGACATGAGTCCACGATTCAAACACCAGGTCAGACTTCTCCAACCAGAACGAAAAATGAGAAAATATTTCTTTAGGCGACTTCCTATCTGCAGAATTCGAGCAAAAACTCCCAGAGTAAATGAAAAATTGCCATGAAAAGTTTCTGAAAAAAATCCGGCGTTCGGAGTCGACATTAAACTGTAGGCCTCGCCACTTGTATATAAAATTAACACATACAACCTAAGTGGCGTGAGAAATTAGGTCATAATCCGGTAGGAAGGCGTATAATGATCAATTAGGTATGTATGTATGTATAGGGGGACGGATGCAATTCTCGTGCCGATATTTGCGAGACAACTTTCTCTAAACTTTCGTTGAGTACTTACAATGAAAGCAGACTATTCGAAATTAGCTTAACTGGACAATGTAGTCCACAAAGAACCCTTGTTCCTTGAACCCTTGAATAGAGGTCCAGGTAAACATTAAGATTCTTTCCTGTGCTGAACTAATCATCAGAAGGCTTAATGTGCTTTATTGAGCCGTTTCATATCAAACACCAGGTAGCGCATTTGTTTTAGTCTGGCCTGGTTCTAAAACAGGGGACTTTGACGGTTTCTTAATCGTTTGTTCTCTTTCTCACTAACAATCCAGGAAACCTAAATCAAACATGGTTTGCATTTCCCACCCCCACCTGAAGACATCTGATTTGGTGGATAATAAAGCGATAATTTGCCAGCAACATTACATTGGAAATTTCGAAGGGGATGCAGCCGCCTTGAGAGTATTGAGAGAGAAAACTCAGATCTGCAGTCCAGTGTGAGTTGATGATAATTTCCGCATCCGATCCAACGACATGGACGTTATGCAGGGTATTAACATCCAGCGGCTGCTTTGGCTCTTCCACGTCTTCGAATGGTGGAGGGTGCTCCGGCTAGGCGGGTATTTCATACGGGGATCTGCGCAAGTCGGCGAAGAGGATGACTTTGTTTGCGTTGGAAGGATCACATCGAGGATGCCCTGTCGTCGATTGGTGTGACCAACTGGCGTAGATGCGTAAGAAGTAGAGGTGACTAGAAGGATGTGTTACAGCAGGCTCAAGTCCGTTAATCGCGTTGTTAATGGCCAATTAAGTAAGTGAGACATATGTTCTCTGGCTATTACCATAATTATCACCACTCATAGCAATATGAAGGCAATGCCAGTCTACTGTATACCTTTGCCAAATTCATCTCTGCAAAATTGGTGTTAAGACCCATGGAATGTAAGGAAAACTAATGTGCTTTCTCACTTCTTTCTCATAATGTCAACAACTACGATAATTATAACGGGTGATTTTTTAGCTATTATCTTCTTGGCAACACTGGTTTAAACAGCTCAGGCACGTTTCGTGTTTTGTTTCACTCTCAAACATCTTCAGTTTGGTCTATAATTTAACCATGAATCAATCGTCTTACAACCGAACAACGCTTGCAAATCATTGAATTTTATTATCAGAATGCGTGCTCTGTTAAGAAAGTTCATCGCGCGCTTCTTCCTTTTTATGATCAGTTTAATCGACCCACTGAAGCGGCCATTCGGTCTATTGCGACTAAATTTCGCACCAAATTTACATTGTTGGACATTAAACCACCAACACGCTTACGTAGAGTGCGAACTGAAGAAAATATCGCAGCTGTATCGGCCGGCCAGTGTTAATGATGACCATCAATTATCGATTCGTCGCCGTTAGCAGCAATTGGGACTCAACAACGTGGAAAATTTTGCAGAAGCATTTAGGTGTGAAGCCTTTCAAAATACAGCTGGTGTAAGAATTGAAGCCGAACAACCTACCGCAATGCAGAATTTTTGGTGAATGGGCTCTTGGATGGTTGGCCGAAGATCCACTTCTTTATCGGAAAAATTGTGTTCAGCGGCGAAGTTCATTTTTGGCTCAATGGATACGTAAATAAGCATAATTGTCGATTTTGGAGTGAAGATCAGGCAGAAGCATTGCAAAAGCTACCAATGCATCCAGAAAAAGTCACAGTTTGGTGCGGTTTATGGGTTTTTGGCATCGTACTTCTTCAAAGATGCTGCGAATCGTAACGTAACTGTGAATGGTGAGCGCTATCGTGAGATGATATTCAACTTGACTTGCATGACTTAATTAGTTAGGCCTACAGAATTAGGAGACTATATTTTCTGCTCAAAGTGATCTCCAACTTTACTGAGGGCTCAGGTTCAGAGATTTCTTCTGATAGACTTGAATTTTGTTCTCTCTCAGATGTACGATGATTTTTGTGTCCCAGATGAAGGTTAACGTCATTAATACGGCCACGAGGAGTAGTTGAGAATTTAATATTGAACTGCAATTCGCTCGGCTTCAACATGGTATGACCAGAGATCATCTTTAAAGACAGTAGGTGGAGTGGGTCGAAGTCGCCGTATTCTAGTAGGTAGTGTGTTGGCTTATTAGACGTAAAGCCAGGGTTCGAGCCCCAGGCCAGACATCAAAACAAAATACAAAAAGTATTTCTTCGGCGACTTCCTCTCAGCAGATTTCTGGCAAAAACTCTGAGAATGAAATAAAATTGCCATGAAAAGTTTTTCAAAAATCTGTCGTTCGGAGTCGACTTTAAACTGTAAGTCCGACCACTCATGTATAAAATTAACACACACAACATAAGTGGTGTGAGAAGCTAGACCGTAATCATGACTGAAGGGTTGTAATGGCCAATTATGTTTGTATGTAGGTCGATTGGGTGCCAAGTCATTAAGTTTACCGTGAATACAACGATGTTACTGAATGCCTTTCGTGGATTGCAACTTTTTCTTTATCGGAAGGAATTTTGCGTAGCGCTTGTGTCTTAGGAAAGGCTATCAGGCTTCATCACATCTCTGGCGTTACAATTTCCACAATTTTTTTTATAATTTTACGCTTCTGCTAGCATGATTATGACAAGCTTAATAAAGCTGTAATTCTCAAATAATGGCCACATTAAGAGCGCCTTGTTCCTAGAATATCTTAACAATCTTAACACGTTCTTTTGTTGTTAAACGTTCGCCAAACATTCGTTGACAGTGTGCTTTAAACAGCCACCACTGCCAGTGAATTTCAAAACCCCAAACACTATCGTTCCATAAATTTATTTGCCCCCAGCATGTCATCATTTTTTTCTGAGTCGTTATCTTTTTTTATGGGTTTTTTTTTGTTGTTTGTTCCATTGGAACAGGAACAATTTTGAAGGTGGTCTAAACACACACAAACAAACAAAGAGAAATAAACGAACAATATTTCAGAAGTTTACACACAACAATGCCTGTTCGTCGTACATATTTTTCAAGTTTATTATACCCATGGGTTCTTTACATTATAATTGCTTAACGTTTTAGTATTTAATGAAAAAAAAAAAAATATTCTGTGGCTGCTATTTAAATTACAACAACAGCTGTTAGATTTTAGGGGCAAATTAGGGAGGGAGGAGGAGCAGTGTTTTAAAGATAATTTCCAGGAAAATGGTCACGAATTACAGATTTAAGTTTGAAAACATATTTTACCACGAAACATATATTACCACGAGCAGAGCAAATATAAATGATAAGATTACGAAGCTATTAGCCCATAAGTATCAGCTTAATTCGCCTTAAAACATGGGAAAGGGTTCTGGATAATGAGCTACGTTGTCCACTACTTTCCTACTCCTACTCTCACGGTCTCCTGAAGCTGTCTACTGAGTGTTCTAGCTTATTGGGAAATGCCTTCTTTCTAAAGAAGAGTCTAAGACAGGGGCACTTGACAGCGGCCTTCATTGACTTCATTGAGCACATTTTAAAAATGTCCTTTCGGAGCTAAAGTCAGGGCTCTCGGGTACCCGCAATGCCAGTGAAAGTGTTGTGAAGTTTGACGAGAAACTTTTGTCCAGAAAAGTCATGACCTCTTCAATTGGTAGTCTCATCTGTTAAGACAAGTCCAAGCTAGACTGCTGTGCCATCTGCAGTTAAATGTCTTTGTGAAACAACTGCTAAAGGATTTACAAGATTGTGTGTTCATGGTCTTTGGTTATGCGAATGATCTTGCCTCTGCAGCATTTCGATCCATATTCTCTTTTCTTTTAATCCTTAAAGCAACTTTTTGTTTAAATTTAATTTCGAATTGTTTAAAACTCTCCTTAATTATGTATCCTTCTCCCCTTCTTCCTCCCTTCTCATCTACTTTCATGTTATCCCCAAAGTCTTTACATTTTAATTTTTCAGTTCATGTCACCTCCAAATACCCACTTACTCACATGTCTCAATAGGAAAAGCGAATCTTAAGGTGTGTTGTTTCATTTAATTTAATTGCTTCAAACAAACGTTCAGGCATGTTCTCTGTCATCGTTATTATACTCGTCCAAATGTGTGGACATGACATGTCTTTTCCTATTTCTTCCACTACAAAAAAAAAACATTTTCTTTCACCATAAAATTTATGAGTTTCCAGGGAATTTTTTGTTTGTACAACTATTTACACCATATTGTGGTTGTAAGACATGAATAACAACCACAAAAATGAAATGAAACGGAAACAAAATTTGTCAAACATGACTGTATGATACGGCCTCCAATACTATGTATTTTGCCTTCAAAATATTTCAATTTACTCTGATGAAGTTCAGTGCAGTTCTGGACTCATTCTCAGAATTATTATGCCCATGGCTGTTATCAAAAGCATTTTTCGTTTCCTATCTCCTTCTGTGCTATTTGAAGCCCTCCTTTTTACAACAAAGGCAGTATCTTGAAACTTTTTAAAATCCCCCACCGTTCTCTTTTCAAACTCACTGTACTTACCCGAAAAAATGCATTTAATCTTCACTGCCTAAGATATAGAGATACCACTGAGACGGATATTAGCATTAATATTCTACAGTAAATTTATCGATAACTTGCACTTCTTATAGTAAAGTTGTCGATAACTTGCATTTTCTATGGTAAAATTATCGATAACTTGCATTTTCTATAGTAAAGTTATCGATAACTTGTATTTTCTATAGTAAAGTTATCAATAACTTACATTTTCTATAGTAAGCTTATCGATAACTATGATTTTATATAGTAAAGTTATCGATAACTATGATTTTATATAGTAAAGTTATTGATAACTTGCAACTTCTATAGCAAAGTTATAGATAACTTACATTTTCGATGGTAAAGTAATTGATAACTTTAATTTTAATAAGTAAAGTTATTGATAACTTGCATCTTCTATAGCAAAGCTATAGACAACTTACATTTTCGATGGTAAAGTTATCGATAACTTTCATTTTCTATAGTAAAGTTATCGATAACTTAAATTTTCTATAGCGAAGTGATCGATAACTTGCATTTTATATAGCAAAGTTATCGATAACTTGTATTTTCTATAGTAAAGTTATCGATAACTTCCATTTTCTATACCAAACTTATCGATAACTGCAATATCTGTAGTCAATTTGAAGTACATTTTATTAATTATTTTGAGCAAAAGACTAAAACTCAACCTCTACCACTTTGTAAGCAGGACAGGTTGAATGCATTGCTCCTCGATTTTCTTTTATTTTATTAGTTCATCAGCGGTTGTTTGGAGATGGTTTCCAAACCGAAAACTAACCTGACCCCAGGTGCTAGAGAAATTGTACGTTGTTACACATAAATTGTACAGGAGTTGGAAGATTGGAAACCATTCTTCACCTATTGTGTTCATGCCCAGCGCCTTATTAGAGGAGAAGAAAATACATAACCTTCTACTTATAGGCAATGCCAGTAATTTGTCAAGAAAGACAATACGGAGTTTAAATAGCTTCATTAGAAACTCTGAATGATACAAAGACTAGTACGATATTGTATCGCAATGGATTACATGTGGCCTAAGTGTGTCTCTACCAAGTTCTTGAGTTTACAGCCACTTCCACCTGCCTACTTACATATTTAGTTCTGTGTCTTCAAAATTATTACCCGCCATTAAAAATGTTCTCATGAATATGATGATTTCTTTGTCGGCATTGTGTTCATTATGTTTAATTTTTTTTCTCTCTTGGCACGCTATATATGAAACAACGTTGTGAAGTAAAAAATCCTTTTAAACTTTTCTGAATGCTAATCCGCGAGAGTCATTAACATGGTGTAGACATGAGAAAACGTTATTCCTGTGAAAAGAAAAAGCAAAAAAAATTTAAACATGTAAGCCTTTAAAGCTGTATGTGTAGGTATAAATTACTTTAAAAAATGGTGTATAGTTTCAGGCGCTTAAGAAAGGCAGGGCAAATGAAATACTTACAGGTTTTGGCAGTCAGCCAAGATTTTTTTTTTTTGGTAATTAAATACCTGGTTTATGTAGAAAAAATTCTGAAACAGGAAGAGACAGAAAGTGTTGCTTAAATTTTAAATCAATTTTCTATTATTTCTGAAAAATTCCGGGTGTTATTAACCTCCAGTTTTATTTTATTTTTTTTTTTTTTTAAATAATATTGTGTTGCTGTTAATCCGTTTATAGTGTTAGGTCATAAACTTTTTAGGCACGTCTTTTATTTTCCTGTTTACCAAAAAAAAAAGAAACAAACATTCGTATCTAATTGTTCCTATCGAGCCTATTTATTTATTGAAAATGAAGGCATGACATACACGCACGCACGCACATTTGTTTAGGCCATAAATTGTATTCAAATGTAAATCTGCTGCTTAATATCAGTGCTTTCGAAGTACCCCGTAATTAATTCTATTGTCAGGGTATGGGTGATTCCATAAACTATTAAACACATTAAAAATTTTATTTTATTTATTGTAATCCATTTTTATAGTTTTGTATTACAACGTTTGGTGTTTATTTACTTTTTTCACTCACTTTCCTTAACTGTAACCGACGCATCTCACGCAATTGCCAAATGTTATTAAAACACGCACTGACAGTAACTACCCATACACAAACATACACATACAAACACCCACTAACACAAACAAACGAATGAATGAATGAATGAACATGTTACAAAAAATTTGCTTGTTTATGGTGTTGACTTGTACCACTATTCACTCTCCCACACATAAACATATACTGATACACATACACAGTTACCTACACATTGGCTGAGTGAATGTTTATGAAGTTGTATGTGTCATTTGATTACTCATTTGCATATTTTGACACGTTAATCGCATAAAGCCATTGATTTCGTGTTCATGTGTAAGAATATTTCTTCTTCTTTTTTATGTTTCATTATTTTTTCCCCCCTTGGAAGCATTTTTTTGTTTAAGTGTATGTGTCAGAATGTGTGCAAAAATATGCAAATTAAACGAAGCAAAAGGAATGCCAAATTTGCATGACAGGCAAATTCTTAAAATCGGTTCTTTAAAAAGCAAGAAGAGACGAAATATTTTAAGACATTTTTTTTTTTGAGAATTTCTCGCAAATTTGTTTCTTAATGAGCCTTTTGAAGACCGTTTTCTGGTGAATATTTCACAAGTCATTTAGAACTATGGGAACCGATGGGAAGCTACATTTCAGAACTCCCTAATGGCTTATACTACCCCCGTTTGTGTAGAACGTGGTCATGGGCAATCTACTTATAAAGCCAGTGAGAAGATAGAAGACCAACTTGCTTTCGAAATCTTCTTCAAGTGGAGAAGAGAAAGCGATCTGGATTTTAGCAGCCAGAAGATCTTCCTCACGCTATTCATTAGAAAATTCAAAATTCATTTCATTCAATTCAAAAAACAACATTGCTAGATGAGGGAAATTGAACCTGGTGGTTATTTTCTCTTCGAAACTCTTAAGGCAAAATATTGTCTAAAGGGCATGTGAGTCTCTTTGCCTATACAATATGGAAGTCCAAACTCTCCCTCACATATTGGCTATATTGCAATCGAAAATGCAGTATGAAGTCTTTGTAGACTAGTAGTTACTGTGTTGGCTCATTAGACGTAAGGCCACGGTTCAAACCCCAGGTAAGACATCAAAACGGAATTTAAAAAATATTTCTTTGGTGACCTCGTCTCAGCAGATTTCTGTTAAGAACTCTGGGAGTAAAAAAAAGGGACAAGAAAAGTTTCTCAAAAATTTGTCTTTCATAATCGACTTTGAACTGTAGGACCCGCCACTCTGTATAAAATTAACACACACAAAATATGTGGTGAGAGAAGCTAGGTTGCAATCCTGATTGAAGGATTATAATGACCAATAATGTATATGTAATGCAGTATGAATCTATCGCGTGTTGGGCAGCAGCTGCAAACAATGTAATTGCAAGACTTTAGGCGGTGTGAGAAGGCAATCTTCCATTCTTATTAAAAATTACTAGGGACCATAGCAATCAAAGCATTGTACGCACTGCTAAATTGATTTCTAAACGATTTTCTATTAAAACTGTAGGCTACTACTATAACATTCAGGCCTAAGTACCTCCATAGACATATTAGGAAGCTTTAGAACCGACTGCTTAGGTGCTTCCCTTAAACAACACAATCCCAAACAGAAACTGCTGATGTGCAAAGCCAAATCTTTGTCTTATTTCTCCGGAAATATACCCGACACAAAACAATAAAGTATGGGATGTAGTATTGGTGAACCCTTCAATCTGGTTGATGACCTAGTTTCTCACATCACCTATATTGTGTGTGTTATTTTTATACATGACTTGGCGGGACCTACAGTTTAAAGTCAACTCCGAACGACAGATTTTTTAAGAAACGTTTTCATGGCAATTTTATTTCATTCTCAGAATATTTTCCAGAACACTGCTGAGAGGCAGTAGCCGAAGAAATATTTTTTTTTATATTTCGTTTTGTTGGAGATGCTTGAACCATGGCTTCACGTCTAATGGGCCAACACACTACCTATTAGACTACAACGGCTACTACTCTGGAAATATATTTCGACGACAATGAACGAAGTATGGAATGTAATATAAGACTTGGAAATCGGAATCTTGGATCACTTCTATGTGTTGGCAATTAAATTGTAATGAAATGACTGCTGAGGAGCAGGAAATTGACCTGAGATAATGCAGATAAACTCTGACAGCCAGCCTGCCATAAAGTCTCTTCCAAACGTCATATCTACATCCAATCTTATTCAGAAATGTCGCTTATTTCTCAGGGAAATGTCAAATTATTCTACATTATTTAAGTTCCTTTGTATAGAAAGACACCCTACAACAGTATTGCGGACATAAAAGATAGAACAGGTAGAACTCACTGTGAAACACCTCAAACAATTTGCGCATAGTTGCGGTTGGTTGGAAATTAGGAAAATATTCCACTCCTTGGCTAATAGTTCCTGCGTAGGAGAGAGAGCATTATTCCATCACTATGTTGAGCTGTCCAACTCTTAAAAGTACGTACTCAACTTACTTAATTGCGCTTCACAACCTTTTAGTCAGGATTACGACCCAGCATCCCACGCTGTCCATGTTGTGTGTAAGCGACAGTTTTTTTGAGAAACTTTTCATGACAATTTTTATTTAGTTTTTGCTAGAAATCTGCTGAGAGGAAGTCACCTAAGATTTCGAGATGCCTGGCAGGGTGTTTGAGCCATGGCCTCACATACAACACAGCCACCACGCAACCTACTTGTGTAAGGCGACTTCATATGACTTATTTTATTCCCGATTCGTCATTTATTATTATTTATGCCTTGCTGCCTAGTAGGAAGGCATGCCCGTCATGATTTCTATTGAAGTTGCTTTTCGAAAAGTATATTAACACGTCACTGCCATGTACTCCTATGAATATGTGCGAGAATAGCTTAGCTTAGCTTTGTTCTGTCAGTTTCGAGAGGTCATTATTCCCAAATATTCGTTTGTGGAGTCTTCTTTCGTCATCTAGTAGAGACAAGGAGTGGAATCGATTGGAATCTAAAATAATTCTGTATTTATGTATGTTTCACTGAATCATTCATTGCCTTAAGTTTCAATTTAAAAAAAAATTCCACAAAATTTCTCACTTTTAACACACTGTGGTAAAAAAACACTTCAACTTACAAACAAAAATTTTGTTGGTTTTTCTGTTACTCTACTGTTTAATTGTAATGAAATTTAATTAATTCGTTTGACATTGTATTGTTTGTCTCTTTTCAGCATGGACTACCAGCGCCCCCAACTACTTATAATCTCCATATCCCTGCTATACTGGTTTCGTAATACAGCCGATTGTTGGAAATTTGATGGCGGTGGTCCTGGTGCTTTGGGTCCTGGTCCCCTCACCCACACGCTTATACGACTGCCACGCAGTACAGGTACACTGCTGGCAGCACGAGGACCACCGCCGGTTATACCCAGCGGTAATAGTGGCAGTGGTGGCTTTGCCGCGTTACTCAATTCCCAACAGCCGGATATGCTATACGCTTGCCCATTGAATAGCATGTGCCAGTGTGCAGGTCTGCCCAACGAAACAACAACATTAATTGAGATTAATTGCAATGAAGTGGCATTATATAAATTTCCAGGTGAGTGGCTAAAGAAAATTAGGAATTAAAAAACATAATGAACACCATAAATACAGGGCAAATGAACACGATACAAAAGTGCTAGTAAGTAATTATAAATGATAAGCAAAATTAAATGTAATAAGAACAACAGGAACAACAACAATAATAACAATTGTAAAGAAGGAATATTAAAAAAATTTAACAGAAAGCAACAGCAGGGGATAAACGGGGGGGTTCCCGATTAAACATTCAAAAGCGTCTGCTTGTGAGTTATTACTTGACTTGTGTTTCAAAATAAATTTAAAATTGCCGCCAATTGCAGAAATGTATGGAAGAAAATGTAAATCTTTATTCTTGGATTTACCGCAAATTGTAGAAATGCAAGCAAGTAAATTCGAATTTTTCTGCTAAGGTTTATCCGCAAATTGTAGAAATGCAAGCAAGTAAATTCGAATTTTTTGTTTGTTTAGAATTATCCGCAAATTGCAGAAATGTATGGAAATTAATTCAAAGTTTTCTGCTTGGGTTTATTCGCAAACTGTGGAAATGCATTTAAATTAATTTAAATATTTAGAATATACACCCATTGGCCCTTTCTTCTTCCTATTCTGTTACTGTTGAAAGACTACTTAACATTATACTACGCCTAGCCTTGGATTGAAATATCCTACGCAAGTATCAACACGCATACAATAAAGAGAGGTGCGTTGAGATTGCCTTGCAAAACCTAATCTGTACGATAAAGAGGTCGCTGGCACAGAATAAAAGTATATAAAATGCAAATTATCGATAGTAAAGCTATCGAAAGAAAGTTATCGATAATAAG
This sequence comes from Sarcophaga variegata, assembly GCA_932273835.1. Classification (NCBI taxonomy): domain Eukaryota; kingdom Metazoa; phylum Arthropoda; class Insecta; order Diptera; family Sarcophagidae; genus Sarcophaga; species Sarcophaga variegata. The sequence continues at coordinate 10,522,248 of OW026361.1, read as the reverse complement.
TTATCTATAGTAAGTTATCGATAACTTTACTATAAAAACTTTCTAAACTACATTACACTCACTTACACTGTACATAGTATAGAAAGTGTAAGTTATCGATAACTGTAAAAAGTTACTAACTTACATTACACTTACTTGCACTTTCTTTCTATAGTAAGTTAGCGATAACTTTACTATAAAAACTTACTAACTTACATTACATTGCTAGTTATCGATAACTTTACTATAGAAAGTGTAAGTTATCTTTACTATAGAAAGTGTAAGTTATCGATAACTTACGTTTTCTATAGCAAAGTTATCGATATTTTGGATTTTCTATGGCAAAGTTATCGATAACTTGTATTTTCTATAGTAAAGTTATCGATAACTTCTATTTTCTAAAGCGAAGTTATCGATAACGTCCATTTTCTATAGCAAAGTTATCGATCACTTCAATATTCTGCAGTCAATTTGTATATATTTGGCTGCCTTTCTGGATATAGAAAGGACTCTTCGAAATATGCAACTAGGCATCAAATTGAACGCAGTGAAGACTTTGAAAATAAAATTAGGAATACTTCGTTTATTGACAAAAACGATTGAAGGGGAATTTTGGAAGGTGGGTTGATCTCTTCTTTTCTAGGGGAACCTTAAATTATACTCAACACGATAAAAAGAAATGTATAGCCCACTACGCTTGTAACAGAGTTCTTGGGAAAAATGAAATATCCTACTAAGTATAATTCACTGGATGTGACCTACTAGACCATTTCACGGATCATATACTGTTTATTTGAAATTTCAAATTCAATTTGGTATGGTCAAAAGTATTCATTACTGGACACCCCACAATGACAGCTCGAAGAACACGCATCTCATATACAGTCGCACCTCATAATCGACTATGTTCGGATTTTCAAGGATAGTCAAAACAGAATAAAGCTGTAAGAGAAGGAATTTTTTCGTAGTCGGTAACTTTGACTCACCAGATACGCTGTACCGTTTTCATTCACGAATATAGCTCCGGGATTGCTAAACGGCTGTCAGAGAATTCGCTTCTTTCATAATAGCCCCTAAGACGGTTTAAACCTGCTGCGAATCTTAAAATAAAAGAGCAGAGCGGCACGACAATTACATTACAGTGGTATTCTTGAAAACTGAAGAGCGGTTGAACTGACTAAACGTGGTATAATCATAGAAGTCTCTTTTGAATTCTCTGCGTGGCAACCTCATTGAAAATCCGATGGGGTAGATTAAATAATTGATTCTATCAATGCTGCATGGCCAACTCTGAAACCCAAACCTTGGTAGAAGACCCATTGAAAGCATGCTGGGTAGAGTCATTACTGGTCATTGCATTCTGAATAATCATACGAGACACTTTGGTTTTGGACAATACCAAGTGACACCTTTAGGAGCTGAAAAGATGAGTAAGAGGCGGAGACTGTTCTTCATAAATTCATTTGGCGATCGGCTTTATGTTTGTGAAGAAAGCACCTTAATTTCTATTATCCAGATGATCTCAGTGAAGTCGTCGTAGTCTAGTAAGTCATGTGCTAGATTATTAGACGCGAGCCCGTGATTGAAATCTCAACACAGGCATCTCGAACAAAACAAAATATCAGCGGCTTCCCTTCAGCAGCCTTCTGGCAAAAACTCTGAGTGTAAAATCAAAATTGCCATGAAAAGGCTCAAAAATATGTCGTTCGCAGTCGACTTTATACTGTAGGTTCCGCCACTTATGAATAAAATAGGCACACACAACTTGGGTGGTGTTAGAGGCTAGGTTGTAATCCTGACTAAAGGGTTGTAATGACAAATTAAGTGGTAAGACGATTTCACTGATCTATCGTGTCTTCATCAGAAGTTGTAAACGGCTAAGGACTAAACATGGCCTAATTAAGGCCATCACATACTCTTGATTTTTTTTAACGAAACAGATTTTTTGTCATCATGCAACAATAAAACTTTGATCCCGTATACGCACACACTTATACACTTTAATGAGTTTCTAAAAATTCTATACTCAAGGCATGTTTGTTGACTATTTTTCTAGAAAAAAAGGCTTTCTGTGTCTGTCTGCCAACGTATATGCACAACTGAGTTCGCATGAGTTTGACTGACTTCATGTTGCTACACAGACGGTATAAGCGTTTATATATTTCTATGCCTAGAGTTTGTGCCCGGACATGTTGTACAGGAAGTGTAAAAACAGCAGCAGATAATGGCATTTGAATGTTAAAATGTTGATGAGATGGAATGGGTGGCCGCACTTGGGAGGGAGAATAGAAAAAGTGGATGGATAGTACGTAGACCACGCTGTAGCCTTTTCTAAAAAAAAAACAAAAAACAAATCAAAACAGATTGTTGTCTCCATAAATATGTTTGTCCAAGAGAGTGCTGTTAGAACGTGTATATAGTTAGACGTGGTCATCACAGAGTACACATGTTTGTATTGCAATAAAAAAAAAAAGGAAAAAAGGAGGCAACAACAATAACAAACATTTATGTAGGCAGGCACGGCCTATGAGATGTTGCAAAAGTGGTTTTTATGGTTGATTGCACTGATTGCGGTGGCAACGTAATTTGCTTTTTGGTCTCCAGGTAACATGACTGAACTGTACAACCGGACAACACGCACTTACACTCCATGCACATACTCATACGCATACGCATGCATAAAAACGTTAAATCTCAGTGTACTTGCGAGAGGAGAGTGTTTTTGTTTTGTGTGTGTATGGGTGCATGCATAAATAAACTGTGTTTGTAGAAGCATCACATATTTTGGGTATTTTATGCATTTCTTTTCCTTCTCCCACTCTCTATCTCTATCTCTTTCTCTCTTGACCTTAGTCCTGCTTGTATGTATGTATATGCTGTGTAAACATATTGACGTGACATAATGTTAGAAAGTTCCCAAAATGGTGGCAATATATTGCAGTTATTATGAGCAGCGTTTGTATATGTACATAGGTGGCTAAGGATTTCCATAAAACTATAGCAGCGCTGTTCTAATTTGAATATGCAACTCTAGTTAGTGAATGAATCAGCACGAAGAGATGTTTGTACAAGCAACTGCAAGCATTAACTGTTCGTAGTGCATAACGTGGCATAAGCGAAATCAGTTGTTTGGAAGATCTTTAATTGCGGCAAAGCAGTGGGACATGATAGCAACTTATTGAAGGGGTTTTGTTCCAAAGTTTAAAGAGATTTGAAGAATTAATGAGTATTGTTTATGACAGTCGAAGTCGCCATTAAATAGTGGGTTCCACCTCTCATGTTTGAAATTAACTTACACAATATAGGTGGTATGAGAAGCTAGGTTCTGAACCTGACTAAAAGCTTGTAATGACAAGTTAGGTAAGTACGTACACATCCATAGCAGAAAAGTATTGTTTATACCGTTCGAAGTCGCCGTTAAACAGTGGGTTCCACCTCCCATGTTTGAAATTAACTTACACAACATTGCTGGTATGAGAAGCTAGGTTCTGAACCGGACTAAAAAGTTGTAATAACCAGTTAGGTAAGTAAGTGTACATCCATAGCAGAAAAGATTTGTTTGTCTTCTAAACAAATGTGTTTATTTATTATCATGTAATAATTCATTCGAAATTCCTTTTGCAACTGCCTATGTAAAGTCCCGTATTTGCCGTAGTCTAGTAGGTAGTGTGTTGGTTTCTTAGGCGTGAGACCACGGTTCAAACCTTAGGTCAGACATCTCAAACAAAACGAAATGGCAAAAATTCTGAGAGTAAATCAATTTTCATGAAAAGTTTCCCAAAACCCTGTTGTTCAGAGTCGACTTTCAACTGTAGGTTCAGCCACTCATGTATAAAATTAGCACACACAACATAAATAGTGTGAGAAACTAGGTCGTAATACTGACTGTAGGGTTTTAATGACAATTATGTATGTATGTAATCTGTTACTAGATTACATGTTCTAAGTTTGCAGAGTTTCAATGAGGATCTCTGTAGAAAACTTACCCAAACGTTTAATGCCATGTCTAGTCAATTCATCTGCTCAGAAGTTACTCGGAATATTACTATGTTACAGCACCCATGTGATGTGAAACGTAAAACTGTCACCTTATCAAGAGCATAGCGGCAGCTGCAGAACGTCCTACAACCATTATGTTGGAGCCCAAAGTCCTTACAACCGCCTGGCTAGCAGAAGGTATAGCAATATCTTTAACAGAAATATTTTCGTTCTTACTTATGATTTCTATGGCCAGCGCTATCGCTTGATAGCTTTATTGAATGGGCTGTACCAGCTGATTCTGAAAAGATATTTCCACTTATACCTGCACCATCCATCTGGCAACCATTCGTTTACGAAGTACGTTACTATTTTCCTATTCCCTTCTATATTTAACGTTTGCCTGTGGCATCACAACGGGCCGCTATGTGTGCTCAAGTGAGCTTTCAACCTACCTACCAACCTCTATATGGAACCCACCAGTAATAATAATGCAGGCGAATTCAGCAATTTGTTCAGTATGAATAAGAACAAGTTCCTGCTTAAGGTCTCATATGTTTTTAATCATTTCCCTTTGATTCATACTCCTCATCATAGCATCTATGTATTGCGATTGAGGCGATCCTATTGTTTTTTTATCTATAATACCGGCTTAGTATTCTTAGGTAACTATTAAATACTCTGATGCATGATTCCAATCTCTTTTCATTGTAATTACTCAACAGATTATTCTTTCCATATATCTGTTCTCACTATACATAAAGGTCTTGACCCTCTCAGAAGCTGGTAAGCTTCCCTCCTTGCAAGTTAACATGCTACACACTACCGTAAATTCACACATAATCTGGAATTCAGCAGAAGGTGACTGTTTTTCCAATTCCATTGGTATACTTTACTAGCGGACTGACTGTCAGATTACTATTGTCAGTGTTGCTATGTTCCGTTCTTTGTCTTTTCTTTTAAAATTGAATTGAAGACATCTTTCCAATTGTCACGACTTCATAGCAAATACAACGCTCCAACGTTGCTGTAGAACTGGTTCTCGATGTCTTGGTTATAAAAATACAATACAATACCATCTGGGCAGTTTTCAAATTCGTTCCGCATGCTAAAAATTGTGGCTCCATGGAACACAATTCGTCTGACCTTTACAATATGCAACCAACTTCAAAGGGATAATGTAGTGGAGTACCTCAAAGCCTGCATTTATGGCCTGTAACTAAACTCTGAGGAACAGCTTATAATAGTCTAAGCATGGCTTTGAATCGATTAGGGTTCGAGACCCAGGCTAGACATCAAAACAAAATACAAAAAGTATTTCTTCGGCGACATCCTCTTAGCAGATTTCTGGCAAAAACTCTGAGAGTAAATAAAAATTGCCATGAAAAGCTTCTCAAAAAATCAGTCGTTCGGAGACGACTTTAAACTGTAGTTCCCGCCACTCATGTATACAATTAACAACCACAACATAAGTTGTGTGAGAAACTAGGTGGTAAACTTAGCTAAAGTGTAGTAATTATGTATGTATGTATGCAGAGTCCCTATGTTCTGGAAAACCGTCGAGTATTTCGCTGTCTTCTCAAGTGATATTCGGTATTCTTGGGCAATATTAGGTAGGAGAGGTATATGCAAGTAATGCTCGCTCGAATACTGAATTTCCAGAGCGATAGACTTTACAAATTCTTCTGCAGTAATTGAGTAGAGCACCTAAGAACCTGAGATTAAGTTTTTCCAAAAATATTCCACTTACGCCTATGCCGTGTCCCGATTCGGCAGTGCAAGCCATAATGGGTTGTAACCTGTATTTTGCTTATTAAAGCAAGATTGAAAGTGAATTCCGTTATAAAGGGTGTTTTTTATAGAGGTATAGAACTTTAAGTTGGCATTACTTTTCAAGATGGCGACCGATTTAACAGCTGTCAAGTGATTTATTCTCAGTTTGGTTTGGCAATTCATCGTGAATAGACTCTCGCCTGAACAACGCTTGCAAATAGTGCAACTTTATTTCGAAAATAATGGTTGTGTGCGGAAAACGTAGCGCGCACGACGTCCATTTTATCGTCGACAAAATCGTCCACCCCAGAGACGCTGTACGGTGTGTACAGAAGAAGCTATTGCTGCTGTAGAGCGTAGCATTGAGGAAGACCCGAATGAGTCCATCCGCCATCGAGCACAGGAATTGGATCTGTGTCCATCCACTTTATGTAAAATCCAACTCGTGCAAGATTTGAAGCCAAACGATCATCAAGTAAGGCGTAGATTCGTCGAATGGGCCCAAAATGAGATTGCCGTTGTTCCCGATTTTCATAAGCGAATTTTGTTTAGCGATGAAGCGCACTTCTGGTTGAATGGCTACGTCAACAAACAAAACTGCCGCATTTGGAGTGAAGGTAATCCTCAAGTGTATGTGGAAACACCGTTACATCCAGAAAAACTGACTATTTGGTGCGCTTTATGGGCTGGTGGAATCATTGGTCTGTACTTTTTCAAAAACGATGGTGGCCAGAACGTTACAGTCAATGGTGATCGGTATAGAGCCATGATTACTAACTTTTTCATTCCTGAATTGAATAACCATGATGTCCAGGAGATGTGGTTTCAACAAGACGGCGCAACATGTCACACAGCTCGTGCCACAATAGATTTATTGAAAGACACGTTTGGTGACCGCCTAATTTTACGTTTTGGACCTATGAATTGGCCTCCAAGATCTTGTGATTTGATCATCTTTGAAATGCTCAAACCAAAGTTATTGATTTCCAAACCATAACTGAATGCAACAGATTTGGTTTAATTAGGAAGGTTTTAGGGGTTCTGGCTTGTAAGACCACATTGCTGTTCAATATGACTCCAAAATATTTGTCTTTACTAGATTGAGTGAAAGCCACTCCGTTGATGCCATGGTAGCTAATTAAGAGATATTGGAGCTCCTTATTAATAACCCTAAAACTGTCTTTGTGCTGATTACTTCCAGTTTACATTCATTTTACCATTAAAACAGAAGTAAATTTTAATATTTGCGTCCCGGTTTCATCACCAGAACGTCTGCATGAGCGATTATATGCCACATATCCTCTTTACAGCTTTCAGTAGAGTCTTAAGGATAAGGTTCGCTAACAAAGGTGAGAGTCAACCTGTGTGTGGTGTAGTGTAACTCTACATATACATACATAATTGGTCATTACAACCCTTCAGTCAGGATTACGACTTAGCTTCTCACACCACTTATGTTGTGTGTGTTAATTTTATAGATGAGTGGCGGGACCTACAGTTTAAAGTAGACTCCGAACGACAGATTTTTGAGAAGCTTTTCATGGCAATTCTATTTACTCTCAGAGTTTTTGCCATAAATCTGCTGAGAGTGCGTAACTCTTCAGCAAAATTTAATCCTTAATTACGTCTGATAAGTATACATTAAAAAAATTATTTACAGAACGCCTAAATGTATGCATCTTTTTAATTTCAAATTCTTTCAAAAATTAAAGCAGCAACGTGTTAAACATTTCTAGAAAAAAGAAAAATACCAGGCCAAAAATATTTCTCTACGTGTTGACCTTGTTTATGATGAAATACTTCGCTTTTCTCCCCTCCCCTCCTCCTTTTTCCATTAAAACTGAAAATCTCACGCAATATAGTTCAACACATGCATAAGCACGCTCCACCTAAATGTAGGCTTTCTATTTTGTAGCACTTTTCATATACATTTTGCAGCATATTTGCCGGTTGAAGACGAAACGAAAAGAAAGAAAGAAAATGTGTGAAGTGTAAAATATGGCACATAAACCGGAAAGAATTTAATGCGTGTTTTAGATTTCCTCTTCTGAGTCTTATTTCTTCTCGTTTGCACACATTTATACTTCATAGTATAAGAGAGAGAGAGAGAGAGAGAGAGAGAGAGCCGTAGTATTAACATAATAGTTTGCTTTCGTGATTTTTTTAGAAACGCTTAAAAGTAGGCTATGGTTTCTTTCTGCACCTCACCAATGGAACGCAAGGTGTTAAATGTTGAACAAAAAAGTATACGTTAGTTTTGCCTACATTTTGCCGTTCGTTCGGTGTTTTTTTTGTTGCATAATTTTAGGTAATTATTATCCTTTATGTTTAGCAGCCTTTTATGAATAAAAAAATGTTTCATTAAATGAAAAAGGCAAACGCTTTGATGTGTTTGCTTTATTTGTAATGCCAGCCAATAGGTTTTTATTTTTTTTTGGGCCACTGATAGTTGGCCACCATTTTGTTGGCAAATTTTTGTTAAAAACTTATCATTTCTTTGCTTGTATGGTTTACAAAAGAAATTTTCTTTCCAGGCTGTTATTAAAATAATGATGGAATATAGTTTTATCCAAAGGAAGTTTGGCAACAAAGGGGGAAATTGAACAAACCATTTTCTACTGCTTTGTAAGCCTGTTGCTCTGTGCATCCAATGAGCATAACTATGGCGCTATGATTGGTCAGGCCAGGTCAGTCCCTAGGTTCTGCGAAACCGGTCGAATATTTCGCTGTCTTCTCAAGTGTTATTCGGTATTCTTGGACAATATTAATTAGGAGAGATAGACATTCTCTCCAATGGATGTAATGCCCGCGCGGACATCGACATTGCATATTGGGAGACTTTACAGCTTTTTCTACAGTACTCTGGAAAATTAATCTCTTGGCAAAGAAGATAGAAAGAAGGAGAGTAGTTTACATTTTTCGGAACATAATGCCGCTCTGTTTGTATGGTAATGTGGATCTCTTGGTCTAAAGATTGAACTTAAAATCCTAGATTGTCATTGGCTTATTACGGTGCACACTTTTCAAGCCTATGTTTGAGCTCTAGCAGGCACAGATAGAGCATCCCTCATGCATATACTTAGATATCTTAGAGATAGTACTGTTCATTTCATTTCAATTTATGATTCGAGCCATCAGCATGAACCTCTGTCTTTCAGATAGTGCCGTATAGTTTTCCTATTCCAATTTTCTGAGTTATGCTCCATTTTGGAGAATCTTCACCCCTAAAATGGGCATTTAGATTGATACCCTCTGTACGTTTGAAGTCTTCTCTGTCGACCATAAGTCGCATTCCTCATACATACAGTGGTGGCCTTATAATTAGAAACGACTTAGCAACATGAATGTTTGTTAATTTGTTTTACAGCTTTCGCTGTGTACCTGGGATCAAAGGCTTTGTTTGGAGGACGTCTTACATACGCATTTCCATTAGATTGGGACAAATTAAACTTAGATTCGTCACTCCAGAGAACTCTGTTCCAGAAACATCGTTTCTAATTATAAGGCCACCACTGTACATATATAATTGATCATTACAACCCTTCAGTAAGGATTACAACCTAGCGTCTCTCACCACTTATGTTGTGTGTGTAAATTGTGGCGAGACCCGCAGTTTAAAGTCGACTCAAAACGACAGGTTTTTGCGGAAGTTTTTCCTGATAGTTTTATTTACTCCCAGAGGTTTTGCCAGAAATTTGCTGAGAGGAAACGTCGTGGAAATATTTTTTCATTTTCGTTTTGTTGGAGATATCAGACCTGGGGTTTGAACTGCGGCCTCACATCTAATAAGCCAATACACTACCTCCTAGACTACAACAACTGCTGCTAAACGCACACTTTAATTCAACTCTCGCTTATTACTTACAGATGCATGCCTCAACACTGAGTGACAACTCATAACCGCTTGACAGCGTCCTTCTTAGCTTTAATCATACTCCTTTATTTTTATGTCTGGTAGCTACAAGATCTTGCTTCGAAATTGTTATTATTCGATTTTTAATCCTTGTTTTGTTAACTTCTGGTAATTTTTATCATATTTGTCGGTATAACGTCCGTTTACCGTATGATGTGTGTATTTTGTTATTTATCTATTTGTCTTGTTTACTTTTTTATACATTTTTAGTTGTAAGTTTTTCTTAATGGCTAAGATGTAATCATTAGTCTTCTGGCAAATGAAACAATAGGATGACAGTAGTCTAAAATCTGCTGCTGAGAAGAAATCTCCGTACTTTGTTTTGTTGGAAATGTTTGATGTGAGGCTCGAACCGTGGCCACACGTCTAATAAGCTAACACACTGCGTACAAGACTACGTTGACTACAATTACCAATCACTCCAGCGACTCCATAAGTCGAGTTGCGTTCCCTAATTTGGCTTCTAATTTTGAGGTGAATGTCAAGTATGGTTCAGATTTAAAGGAACGCATGAGTTAGATAAAACCTTAATGTTATACTAGCGAAAAGATATCTGATTACTTGCCTCAACAAGTTCAAACCCATAAATGGTCCGCCAAATAACTTTTTTTTGAAAATGCTTTAAAAAAAACTAACGAATATTTCCTCAAATTTCTTTTTTTATTTGAAAGTACAATCCTTCCGGTTAATAATGGAAAATAATTTCATTCAAATGGCTGCCTCGGCTGGCCATGCAGTAGATTACAGGATCGATCCAATTTTTAAGCACATTATCGATTGTGTGCAGCTATATTTCACCAATTGCTTCACGAATATTGTCCTTTAAAGCGTCAATTGTCTCTGGCTTGTCGGCGTAACACTTATCTTTGACGGTACCCCACAAATAATAGTCGAACGGTGTCAAATCGCAGCTCCGAGGTGCCCAAACGACATCAGATCTGCGGCTGATAATGCGATCTTCAAAAACAGGGCGCAAAACATCGAGTGTAGCTTCGGCTGTGTGGCACGTAGCGCAGTCCTGTTGAAACCAAATGTTGCCAATATGCTCCTCTTCAATTTTTGTGAACAAAAATTCGTTTAGCATGGCCCGATAATGATCGCCATTGAGTGTAATGGCCACTCCTTGCCCATTTTCGAAGATAAATGGCCCAATTATGCCTCTGGACCAAAATCCGCACCAAACAGTGACTCGTTTTGGGTGCGTCGGCTTTTCAATGTAGGCGTGCGGGTTTTCTGTTGCCCAAATGCGACAATTTTGCTTGTTTACATAGCCGCCAAGATCAAAATGAGCTTCATATGAAAAGATGATTTTTTTTTACTAAAATCGGCATCTTCTGGTGTAGACTACTGCATGGCCAGCCGAGGCAGCCATTTGAATGAAATTATTTTCCATTATTAACCGGAACGATTGTACTTTCAAATAAAAAAGAAATTTGAGAAAATATTCAGTAGTTTTTTTTAAAGCATTTTCAAAAAAAAGTTATTTGGCGAACCCTTTATATTATTCCAGAGCAATGAGAGTATTCAGCAATGAGATGAGTATAATCGAATCATACTCATAATTTCTGATACGTATACGCATTCATATTTATTTTACTATCATGGTACCTCTACACATATTCAGAGTTTGAAGTACTCATCATATTCATACTTAACAACACGTATGATGTTATTGATTTCGATTCTCCACAACTCAACATATACACGAATCACAAAATAAGTATGAAATAAAATTATGAATCTAAATAAGTAGGCTTATGAATCAAACATATTTCGAATGGTATGAGTTTGATGTCAACGTTGTACTCATACTCTTTGCAACCTATACTTATAAATCAAATAAAGTTATGAATCTAAATGAGTAGGCTTATGAATCAAACATATTTCGAATGGTATGAGTTTGATGTCAACGTTGTACTCATACTCTTTGCAACCTATACTTATAAATCAACGTTGTAGTGAGTATGAATGAATCAGAGTACATAGTTATATTTCAATATTGTTGACTCTCTTTTATTCAAAATTTCATGAATGCTTATGAGTAGCGAAAAAATGATTCATTGCTGATCTCTGGTGCTAATTCCTAAGGTAGTCAAGTGTGGTTTGAATTTAAAGGAACACATGAGTTAGATAAATATTTAATGTTATCCTGGGGAGAAGATATCTCCTTACTTACACCAACAAGTTCATAAATCTGTGGCGAATAAATAATCTTCAAAAGTCAATCCAAAAGATCGTAATTCATGCTTGCATAATACGATAGATTAAAAATTAATGCTTATACCTAATATTGTATTTATAGTTTGCTTTTATATTATTCATACTACTTCTCCATTTATATTCTTAAGGTCCTTGCTTTTGCGTGTCTTGTATTTTCATATTTTTTTCCTCTCCCCTACCACTGGGTTAATTATTAAGAAACAGCTGCCAGTCATTTGTTTAAAATATGCCTTTGTTCTCTGAGGAAGAAGAAGGAAAAACTCTTCTTACCGGTACAGGACATTTTAATTTATTTTTCTTTTTTCTCTCATTCTCTTTTAGTTTCCTGTTTACATTTCTACTGTTTCTTTATTATTCTTTACGACCAGAAATTCACAGCTAATGGCTAATGAAGACATCGTTTTTTTGCTTTCTGTTTCTTTCTTTCTTATTCTTTTTATCTTGTTTTCAAATATTTTCTTTGCTTTTCATTTCAATTTTTTTTCTCTCTCCGTTTTCCAAAGGTTTTAACACAAACAGGAAAACTACAATTCAGTTGGGTTTCAGTGCTCAGTTCCTTGTTTAATTTTATGCTTCCTTTCCCTTTTTTTTTTGCAATTCTTTCATGGTTTTTTGCATATTTTTCTCTTTTGATTTGCAAGAAAATTAAATGAATTTTTAATTTTCCAAATGAATTTAATTAATTTTTTATTTCGGTATCCTTGTCACTGTTTTTCTTCATCTGTTTGTCTCTCTTTCTCTCTCTCTCCCTCTCTCTGCTTGTTATTCGATTTGCATTTCTATTTGAAATTTTCCACTATTTTTTCCATTTCGCTGATTTTTTTCTCCTTGTGTTTTCCCCAATTTCCTTTGTAACAGAAAAAAATCGTGAAGAATTTCAATGTATTTAATTTAAAATGGAATTAATTTTATATGTCCAAGCTGGAGAAAATAAAAATCAAATAAAAGCATGGAGGTGGTAAGAGATAATGAGCATCTAAAATTCCCAGCCAAAAGAAAAAAAGGGTCTCATTTCAATTCAATGTTCAGAAGACCATGAAATAAAAGGTGAGAATCGAGGCGTATTTTAATTTAAAGAATTTTTTTTTAATGATTTAAATCTTCTTCAAACGGGGATGCTGGAAATCTTTTAAATTTCATAAAAATCATACGATTTATACGAGTGTATGTGTGGTGCCTTCGTCACCAAGCTTAATACGTGCACTTCTCAGTGGAACAAGTACAATAGCAAGAGGTTAAAATGATCTAAGGTAGAGAGAGAGAGAGAGCGAGAGAGAGAGAGAGAGAGAGGACAATGAAGGAGATAGGATAGGTTAGGATAGATTAGAGGACGTGTACTTGTTAATTAAGACAAGTACAGTACCTGGAGGTTGAATGGACCCATTGTACAACGTCCTAGTTTCTCACACCACTTATGTTGTGTGTGTTAATTTTATACATGAGTGGTGAGACCTACAGTTTAAAGTCGACTCTGAACGACAGATTTTTGAGAAACTTTTTTAATGGCAATTTTTATTTGCTCTCAGAGTTTTTGCCAGAAATCTGTTGAGAGGAAGTCGCCGAAAAATACTTTTTGTATTTTGTCTTTGATGTCTGGCCTGGGGCTCGAACACTGGCTTTGCGTCTAATAAGCCAACACACTACCAACTAGACTACGGCGACTTCAAAGGAGATAGGGAAATTGCAACTGGAAAGGAGGCAGAAAAGGGAGCATCTACACACAAGAGAACGTGGCTACAACCTTGATGCCCTAGCACTTCTCAATCACACATTTAACATAATTGGTCATTACTACCCTTCAGTTAGGATTACGACCTAGCTTCTCGCACCAGTTATGTTGTGTGTGTTAGTTTTATATATGAGTAGGCGTGATATAGAGTTTAAAATCAACTCCGAATGACAGATTTTTTGAGAAACTTTTCATGGCAATTTTTATTTAACTCTCAAAGTTTTTGCCAGAAATCTGCTGTACTTCTTAATATCGAGCAACATGTGATAGAGGCCTTGGAGACAACTTTCAATGTTCCAGCTTATTTGATGAGAGTTATTAAGGATTACCTAAGGAATTGAGTGCTGATATACGACACAAACCAAGGGTCAAGAAGAATACAGGTCACTTCCGGAGCGGCGCAGGGGTCCATATTGGGACCAGATCTCTGGAACGCGACTTACGATGAAATCTTAAGAATAGAGATGCCGGAGGATACTTTCCTAGTCGGATCGCAGACGATATCGCAGCAGTCTTAGGGGCAGAAACACAGACGAAGTCCAAAGCAGATTACGACAAGTCATGGTGCGGACTAAGCACTGGTTAGAATCTCACGGCCTACAGCTGGGCATGCATAAAACCGAGCTGCTCTACTAACCAGACGACAGATTCCGATCGAGATAAAAATCAATATAGGCGACTTAGTTATTCCCACTGGACTCGAAACCGACCTACTCAGAGCAAATAGAGTATGCAACAGCGAGAGCAGCTAGAATAGCAACTCAACTAAGTAGACTGATGACAAACATTGGTGGACCCCTCCCAAGTAAGAGGAAGCTACTCAAGGAGGCTGGAAATAGCATACTCCTCTATGGGTCTGAAATCTATGCTACTTTTTTGGAAACCCGGATCAGGGCTAGAAAACTACTGTCTGTGCAGAGAATAGCTGCTCTGCGAGTGATATCCTCGTATCGCACAGTATCAACACAAGCTGTCCTAGTTATTGCCGGAATAGTTCCCATAGACCTACAAGCATATAAGCGCCGGATGATCTTCAACGCCAGGCAAAGTACGACTCAACCACAGAGCATAGAAGCGATAAAGCACGAAGTCTTCTTAAAATGGCAATTTCGCTGGGAAAATGAACAGCACGGAAGGTGGACGTATAAACTGATTCCCGATTTGCAAGTGTAGAAAAAGAGAAAAAACGGCGAAGTAGACTACTACATAACCCAGATGCTGACCGGTCACGGATATTTAAGAAAGTACCTGCATCGCATGGGGAAATGCCTCTCGCCATTCTGTATCTATGAAGAGAAAGAAACGTTAGATGATTGAGGAGACAAGGCGGGTTTTTAGTCGGTATACCCAGTGGGAGAGTCCGACATATCATGTCTGGTGACGACAACCATGAATGCATAAAGCATTTTCTCTCCTTCCCGCAAAAAAAAAATATCGAGCAACATTGCAATGTTTGTTAGGGCAATGGATTTATGTGAACTTCTATTTGAAGTTTGCTTGAAGTCAATTTCAATGACTTTATCTAACCAAAAGCAAAACTACATTGTGAAATAAATTTACTGAAATTTATTACCCAATTTAAGAACATATTTTTAAATGCCATTTTCTATTCACCAATCCCCTCTCTCTTATATCGCTAAAGCCATTTCCTCTGGCTTTAATATACAATGTGTTGGTCATTATTATCATAGTTCCGCCTCCATGTTGGTCTATTAATTTTATTTTTGTTGTGTTGTTGTTGTTGATGTTGTCCTATAGTATAAAATTAAATACCAGCCAATTAAGTACAAATTACAGCATATAATAGGGAGGAATTAAAGAAAATTTGTTGCATATAATAAGGGATTTAAAGAAAATGGTGATTGGAGTTCAAGAAGGATATGCTGTAATACAGTGCTAGTGCCTTAATGAACAAGGGAAATGAGGAAGAAAAAATCAGAACTTTTCTACTTAAAATGTTTAGTTTTTTTAGTTTGTATTCTATGTAAAGGGTCCGCCAAATACCTTTTTTGAAAATGTTTTAAAAAAAATAATGAATATTTTCTCAAATTTCTTTTTTTATTTGAAAGTACAATCCTTCCGGTTAATAATGGAAAGTAATTTCATTCAAATGGCTGGCTCGGCTGGCCATGCAGTAGCCTACACGATCGGTCCAATTTTTAAGCGCATTATCGATTGTGTGCAGATGTATTTCACCAATGGCTTCACGAATATTGTCCTTTAAAGCGTCAATTGTCTCTGACTTATCGGCGTAACACTTATCTTTGACGGCACCCCATAAATAATAGTCCAACGGTGTCAAATCGCAGCTCCGATGTGGACAAACAACATCAGCTCTGCGGCTGATAATGCGATCTTCAAAAACAGGGTGCAAAACATCGAGTGTAGCTTCGGCTGTGTGGCACGTAGCGCTGTTCTGTTGAAACCAAATGTTGCCAATATTCTCCTCTTCAATTTTGGTGAACAAAAATACATTCAACATGGCCCGATAACGATCGCCATTGACTGTAACGGCCACTCCTTGCTCATTTTCGAAGAAAAATTTCCCAATTATGCCTCTGGGTTTTCTGTGCCCCAAATGCGAGAATTTTGCTTGTTTACATACCCGCCAAAATCAAAATGGGCTTCATCTGAAAAGATGATTTTTTTTTGCCAAAATCGGCATCTTCTGGTGTAGGCTACTGCATGGCCAGCCAAGGCAGCCATTTGAATGAAATTATTTTCCATTATTAACTGGAAGGATTGTACTTTCAAATAAAAAGAGAAATTTGAGAAAATATTCAGTAGTTTTTTTTTAAAGCATTTTCAAAAATAAAAGTTATTTGGCGAACCCTTTAGTAATTTATTAAATGAATATAAGTGTGTTCCTCCTATAAATCATTCTCTCTCTCTGTCCTTTTCTTTGCTTAATTCGGACTTAATGTTTTAGTACGCTTTCTTAAGAAACTTAATGAATGTGTAGCTTCATGGCTATATGCTTTAGAGTAGGATGATGGCACAATGACTTTCATTAGTTTTATTAACAAAAAGTATTTTTTTATGTGCAGCACTGTATGTCCAATGTATTCTAAAAAATGTGTCTTTCTTTGAAGTGTTTTGAGTCCAATAATCAATCAATAATGCATCACATAAATTAATTAAAATTAATCAAATACTTGTAATGAAAATATAATGCTAAAACCCCTTAAATATGCAACACTTTTTTAACATCGATTTAATAGAATCAAAGTGCACTCCTGTATATTGTTATTCTGCCATTAATTGTTGTTTTAATCAGTTTTTCTAAAGCCAAAAACGTAACAACTTTGGTACACAGTATAGACATTAAAAAATCTAAAGCCGGGTATAAAGCGAAAATAAAAAAAATAAAAAAACTTTTTATTCGCCATTTAAAATGGAAATAAAAATAAAAACAAACAAGAATAAAAATAAATTTAAAAGAATTAAAAAAAATAAAGAAAAATTTCAAAACAAAGCATGAAAAACATTGAAAAATAAAGGAAAGCACAAATGAAACTTAGCCGGTGTTTTTGTAGTCGTTCGTTCGTTATGCAAAAATGTTTCACTCTGGTACACGAGTTGGTTTGGTTTGGTTTAATTGTATAGAATTTTTGCTGAAACAAACAAACAAACGCACACAGCAATTGAAACAAACGTGCCTTAAGTAGAGCGTGAAAATTAAAGCAGCCACTTAGGCGTACACTACGTAACTACAAGCTGACATACACATACACACACATACTTACTTAGGTATTTAAAACATAGCTTTAATGTTAGCAAACTAAAGAAATAAAACAAAAACAAAAAACAGAATAAAAAGTGTTATACAGCGAAAGAGGAAGTTCAGGCAAATAAAGAAGAAAGAAAAGAAAGAAAAAAATTTAAGCGCGAACTATCATTAACAAACTAAGCAGCAGCAGCAGCAGGCAAACAATGCCATAGAAATTCTCAAAAAAGCAGTTAAAATTGTATAGAAAATAGAAACAAATTGTTCAGCTTAAAAATTAAAGACAAAA
This sequence comes from Sarcophaga variegata, assembly GCA_932273835.1. Lineage (NCBI taxonomy): Eukaryota > Metazoa > Arthropoda > Insecta > Diptera > Sarcophagidae > Sarcophaga > Sarcophaga variegata. The sequence goes on along the minus strand of OW026361.1, from coordinate 10,504,640 downwards.
GTACAATGGCAGTAAAGGAAATGCAGCAGTTAAGGTCACATTTCAAAGACCCTACAGGTACTAAGGTCTGATCATTTAATTTATATATGCTGGCAGAAATGTTAACATTTGATGCACAATAACTGGAGTTGATGGAGTTTTTCTATCACTTCATACATCTTTCGGTTAATGGTTATGATCGTCTTAACTGGCCAAGTATTTCCAGGATATAATGGGTGAAGGGCTATAGGAAAATTTTTCAAAAAATAAAAACACGTAAAATTCAGAAAAATGCATGAAATCTTTATTTGAATCGATAGTACGGTCCATATAATTTAATGTTTGAAGATTATTTCATGCAAATGTTGACCACGAATGCGTCTCAAATGGTCCATCCGCTTAGATCAATTTTGGCATAGTCTTTCCAACATTTCGGCCGGTATCTCACGAATAAATGCTTCAATGTTGTCTTCCATTGCGTCAATTGAAGCGGGCTTGTCTGAATAGACATGAGCTTTAACATAGCCCCATAAAAAATAGTCTAAAGGCGTTAAATCGCACGATCGAGGCGGCCAATTGACCGGTCCCGAACGTGAAATAAAATGTTCACCGAACTCGCCTCTCAATAACTCCATTGTTACACGTGCTGTGTGGCATGTGGCATCGTCTTGTTGAAACCACATGTCATGCAAGTCAAGCTCTTGCATTTTGGGTCAAAAAAAAGTTGGATATCAGCTCACGGTAGCGCTCACCATTCAAAGTTACGTTACGATTCCCAGCATCTTTGAAGAAGTACGGTCCAATGATGCCACCAGCCCATAAACAGCACCAAACTGTGACCTTTTCTGGATGCATTGGTAGCTTTTGCAATGCTTCTGGCTGATCTTCACTCCAAAATCGACATTTCTGCTTATTTACGTATTATTACGTTTATTAGTATTATTACGTATCATTGATGCAAAAATGAGCTTCGTCGCTGAACACAATTTTTCGATAAAGAAGTGAAAAGTTGGCAGAAGTTTCCAAGAACCCATTCACCAAAAATTCTGCGTTGCGGTAGGTCGTTCTGTTTCAATTCTTGCACCAGCTGTATTTTGAAAGGCTTCACACCTAAATCCTTCCGCAAAATTGTCCACGTTGTTGAGTAACAGAGGCCCAATTGCTGCAAACGGCGACGAATCGATAATTGATGGTCACCATTAACACTGGCCGGCCGATACAGCTGCGATATTTTCTCCAGTTCGCACTCTACGTAAGCGTGTTGGTGGTTTAATGTACAAACAATGTAAATTTGGTGCGAAATTTAGTCACAATAGCCCGAATAGCCGCTTCAGTGGGTCGATTAAACTGACCATAAAATGGAAGAAGCGCGCGATGAACTTTCTTAACAGAGCACGTATTTTGATAATAAAATTCAATGATTTGCAAGCGTTGTTCGTTGTTTGTAAAACGATTCTTGGTTAAATTATAGAACAAACTGAGGATGTTTGACAGTGAAACAAAACACGAAACGCGCGTGAGCTGTTTAAACCAGTGTTGCCAAAAAGATAATAGCTAAAAAATCACCCGTTATCAGGCAAGCATTAACACTAGATTTACAATATAAAGGGAAATTGAAATTTATAAAAATTTTGCTCTGAAGTACAGTTGTTTGATATTTATTCGTATACTAGCCAAGCCATGAGGAGCATAGAACCTCAATATTTTAGCTCACTTTCTCATTATGCTGCAAATGGCTTCTGCTCCAACATTCATAAACTTACACTGGCTGGGACTCCTTTTCCAATGTCAAATGCCCGACCTGTTCCCCAATACTTTCAAACATACGCACATAATTAGTCATTGCAAACTTTCAGTCAGGACGACCTGAGAGAAGACGCAGCTAGCGCCAGTTACTGCTGTAGCAGAACAATTAATACAAGATGCTACACTTTTCCTGACAAGTCATAGGGACTTGTCATGCAAATTATTCTTTCTGGTCCCTCTCCTAACATTTTTCACCCTACGTTATGCACGTAATTGGTCATTACAACCCTTTAGTCAGGATTACAACCTAGTTTTTCCCATCACTTATGTTGTGTGTGGTAATTTTACACATAAGTGTCGCGACCTGCAGTTTAAAGTTGATTCCAAATGACAAATTTTTGAGAAACTTTTCATGTAAATTTTTTTTATTCTCGGTCATATCGTTCGAAGTCGTCGAAGAGGATTATTTAAATTGAATTGAATTATTTCCTGTTCAGTTGTTTTCTAATTTTCTACAAATCTCGGTCTCTGTAAGAATCTCAGCCGGATTGTGATAACCAGTTAAGTATACCTGCTGATATTTCTCTTTTTGCTGAGAGGATCTCTTTTTTTCCTTCTGATAAATAAAGCCGACTTCAGATTGATTTCGCTATGCTGATTATAAATATTCTTCTTAAGACATCTTATGCTGTGAAACTGATTGTAGCCTGCTTAACTGCTTTTTGTTTAAGAGTCTCTCAGTCCAAGCAGCCAACTGTTTGAAGCATTTAAAATAACTGCCATTGTTTCGTTTCTATTTTAGTTTTAGATTAACAAGAAAAGAAAAGAAAGAAAAAACAAAAACGGAAAAATAAAATAAAAAGAGGAAATGAACTGTGTTTAGCAGCTACCTACAGTACAGTTTAAATAGAGGAGGCATAACTGTAACAATGTTAAAATAACCTTGAATATTACTTTCTCTTCTACTATTTCTAACTGCGATTGTTGTTGGTTTTATATTTATAAATTAACTACAGTTTTTACATTAAAAAAGTAAACTTCTTTGTATTTTCATTGCAAAACAATTTTTCTTTATTTTACTGGGTTTTGTTTTGTTTTTTTTTCTTGATTTTATTTTATTTTCATTTCCATAATAAAAACAAATGGCAAAACATTTTCCCTTTAGTTTTCCTCTGTTCGTTTTTTTTCTATTTTTTTCTTCGTTAGTTTTTCTCTTGGCGTTTACAATTTTTCTGTTAATAAAGTGAAAACAAGCGTAAAATACTAAAAAAGGAAATGCAAGTAGGAAATTATATATAAAATCTACAACAACAAATACAACCAGAAGAACAGAGAAAAACTATAGAGAAGAAAGCACAAGTACAAGTGAAATGGTTTGTAAAGGAATATAAGAAGGAAGAAAACTAGAAATAAAGAAAAAATTATTTTTTTTAATTCGCCAAACGTTAATTTTATTTAATAAACATGATTATAATTACAGTTATTTTATTTTTTTATTTTTTTCATGTAATTCTAATTAATTTAGAATAATTGGATTTTTATTTAAGTTTCATACGAAACAAAGGGTTGACCTAGGCGAATACGTGATATTTAATTCATTGAATTGATCAAACAATATTACTTATACGTACGTAGGTATGGCTGGTGAATGATGGAGTAGCAGATTAGACACGAAGATTGCTATCGAAAAAAAATTTTATTTGCTATAGAATTGTTGGAGGCAGCCTACTGAGTCTCAATTTCCTGAGTATATATATAACCAGTACCATCAGTTTCTTACATTTACGGCCACTGCCTCGATCTGAAATATATTACAGTTTTCAAGGAGACGGATTAATGTCCTAAGAAATTTGAAAATTCCTTAGAAAACTTTATTTTTAAATTTAAAACCGAATTGGCTTTCCCTGAATCCCTTAAGCAGACCATGTCAGACTACCAGTTTCCCCTGCTTGATCAATTTCACCACGTATTTTGGGCAACATCAGGTATAGATCTCAGTATAGAAGGAGTGCCGAGAAGCAATAATAAGCTAAAGTGACAGGCATTTATGAAATTTTATCATGATTGAGTTTCGTTTAATTTAATTGTAATAAACAATGAGGGAGGTTAGTGAAATGGAATACTTTTTTTTATAGGTTTTTGGATTTAAAATATTTTTCCTAAAATGTATGTTTCCTTTTCTCAAATACCTCAAGCCAAGGCTTTTACAACCAGAACATCGACAAGAATATAGGCCATGCAAGCAACTTTCTTGATTATCCTTTTGTCTTCTTGCTATCGGTACAGATGAATACAAATGCGCTTGGCGCCTATTAGTTACTCGAATGTTTCTCGTTGTAAATGGTTAAGCCTGGAAGAAATGTAGAAAATTTCGTGTAATCTCGTGTAAAGTGTAGGTAGTGCGTGTGTATTGTTTAATTAGACATGAGGCCAAGGTTCAAACACCAGGTCAGACATCTCCAACAAAACGAAACATGGCGCAAATATTTCTTCTTCCTCTCAACAACAGATTTCTGGCAAAAAGTCTGAGAGTTTATTTACTCTCATTACATACATACATACATACATAATTGGTCATTACAACCCTTTAGTTTCTCACACCACTCATGTTGTGCGTATTAATTTTATACAAGAGTGTCGGGACCTACAATTTAAACTTGACTTCGAATGACAGATTTTTTGAGAAACTTTTCATGGCAATTTTATTTGCTGTCAGAGTTTTTGCCAGAAATCTGCTGAGAGAAAGTCGCCGAAGAAATATTAGTATTTTATTTTGGTGTCTGGCCTGGGGCTCGAACCCTGGCTTTACGTCTAATAAGCCAACACACTACCTACTAGACATTACAAAAAGACACGGTGCTCAAAGCACTTGTGATCGCAAGAAATGTCTTTCCTTTATCAAGGAGCTTCACATTACAATTTTTGTTTAAGATTGTTCCACCGCAAGACAACTCCATGAAGACTATGAGATTCAAAGGAGAAAAAAATTAAATAAATCCACAGAATCCGAAGACCCTATTTTTGTATTAATTGTCCTACTATAGCAGTAGTAGGCAAACTGCTTCTCTTCTTCTCTTGCCTACAGGAGTGTATAAGTAACGAACGATATGTTTCCAAATCGATTGATCTATTTCAGCACCATGGCAATGTGGTTTATGTTTCACTGTTAGGTGACCACTTTAACAGTATGTGCATGAAGGAAATTTACCGACTTCTTTCCAAAAAACCTTATACGTTTACTAGTACATATGCTGCTAATACAGCTCATTCGCTGGTGATCCATTGCCCTGAAGATCATAGAATGCATTGCAGAGAGAACTCATTCCTTCGTTGTACTACTTTATGCCGTCTATAAATAAAGGGTGTTTTTTATAGAGGTATAGAATTTTAAGTTGGCATTACTTTTCAAGATGGCGACCGATTTAACAGCTGTCAAGTGATTTATTCTCAGTTTGGTTTGGCAATTCATCATGAATAGACTCACGCCTGAACAACGCTTGCAAATAGTGCAATTTTATTTCGAAAATAATGGTTCTGTGCGGAAAACGTATCGCGCACTACGTCCATTTTATCGTCGACAAAATCGTCCATCAGAGCAGTTAATTCGATTAACCATGGAACGACCACGTTTACTCTTATTGATAACTCGCATCCCCAGAGACGCTGTACGGTGCGTACAGAAGAACCTATTGCTGCTGTAGAGCGTAGCATTGAGCAAGACCCGAATGAGTCCATCCGCCATCGAGCACAGGAATTGGATCTGTGTCCATCCACTTTATGGAAGATTTTGCGGAAGGATCTTGGTTTGCGTGCTTACAAAATCCAACTCGTGCAAGAATTGAAGCCAAACGATCATCAAGTAAGGCGTAGATTCGTCGAATGGGACCAAAACGAGATTACCGTTGTTCCCGATTTTCATAAGCGAATTTTGTTTAGCAACAAACAAAACTGCCGCATTTGGAGTGAAGGTAATCCTGAAGTGTATGTGGAAACACCGTTACATCCAGAAAAACTGACTGTTTGGTGCGCTTTATGGGCTGGTGGAATCATTGGTCCGTACTTTTTCAAAAACGATGGTGGCTAGAACGTTACAGTCAATGGTGATCGGTATAGAGCCATGATTACTAACTTTTTCATTCCTGAATTGAATAACCATGATGTCCAGGAGATGTGGTTTCAACAAGACGGCGCAACATGTCACACAGCTCGTGCCACAATAGATTTATTGAAAGACACGTTTGGTGACCGCCTAATTTACGTTTTGGACCTGTGAATTGGCCTCCAAGATCTTGTGATTTAACACCGCTAGACTACTTTCTGTGGGGCTATGTAAAGTCATTGGTCTATGCGGTAAAGCCACAAACGCTTGACCATTTGGAAGACAACATTCGCCGTATTATTGCCGATATACGGCCACAAATGTTGGAAAAAGTCATCGAAAATTAGACGTCCAGATTGGACTACATCCGCGCCAGCCGTGGCGGTCATACGCCAGAAATCATATTTAAAATGTAATGCCACAAGATTATCTTTCGGATAAATAAAATTCATGTCAATCGAATAATCCATCGTTGTTTTATTGCAACTTAAAGTTCTATACCTCTGTAAAAAGCACCCTTTATAAAGGGGCTTGCGAGTAACATCTTTATTTGAAACAAAAAAACAACGTAAAATTCCCAAAATTATTTAAAATTTGTAACCACATTCCCCATTAATTTTGCACGGAAAAAACGAAAAAAAAACTTCTCTTAAAAACTTCATGCACAAGTTGCATTTGTTTTAATGAATTAAAATTTGCAACATCTTTAATGTTTTCCTACCTACAACTTTATGGAAATATTTGTTCATAAACTTTTAACATTAAAACACAGGCAGTACACAACGTATACGAAAAAAGTGGAGGAAAAAAATTGAAGGAAACTGTACCAACACACATTACCTGTGTGGTGGTGGCAAAGCAATATGAATAAAAGTGCCTATGCTTACACAGAGAAGAGTTAAGCACATATGGGTCATTTTACAGTTTATTTGAAACATGAAAAAATGAAATATTTTTCGTATGTAATTTGCAATAATTTGTAGAAACAATTTTTTATAGGAAAATAAATGAAAAAAATTTTTTTAAATTTTTCTTTTGCTGGTGAATTGTCTTCCTTTTCGATGCCACATTTTAAAGTGTAAAGCGCGGTTAAATTATTTTATTTTGCTTTTCTGCCTCTCCATATATGTGTACGTGTGTATACAGACGTATTAGTAAATGAGTGCTTGTGTGGCAAATGTAGGCCACATAAACATTGCACGAAAATAAGTTTCAGGGACACTAAAAACTCATAACCCAGTTTCCCCAGTTTACTCTGACCCACCCCCCCCCCCCACAATCATCAACCATTTATTCATTTTTTGTACAAGTGTATACATCTCTGCAATGTGTGGCATCTTTTCTGCCACAATTTCCAAAAACCCAAAGAGAGAGAAAGAAAAAAACAAAACAGAAAATGAAACCAAAAAGAAGAAGCAGAGAAACATTAACTGACACATGTTTTAATGAAAACATTCATGTTCAAGTGTTGGTGCATAGCAGATACTGATATTGGGTGGGGGTAAAAGTAAATTCGTAGAGAATTTAAAACAAAATTCTGCAAAAATGCTTGAAATTATAAATCCAATGAGGAAGTTAAGACTTTTGTTTTACTATGAGGTCAATTTGACCTCCGAGTATTGTACCTGTCACAGTGGCAAGTACATGTCCTCTAACCTAACACTTTAGTGCTTCTAAATTAACAGTCACAGGCCCTGCTATAATTCCTTAACACTAAGAACTTTCATTTCAAAAAAATTTTTTAAGAACCCAGTTTTCGTTTCCATATATTTTTTACTCTTACCCAATATTACGCTTCTTTCATTCCATATACTCGTACATATAAACGCCTACCAAATCCATATCTCTGTATACGAGTACGAGTATACATGCTGCAGTGGCATGTATGTTGCTATGACTACAATGCACGTTATTGTTATAATATTTTTATTGTTGTATTCATATTTGTTGTTATTTTTTTCCTTTCTTTTTGTTGTTGTTGTTTATTTTTATTATTATTGCAACAAAACCTTTTTCTACTTCCAATTTTTATTTTTTTTTTGTTTATTTGCCAAAGTTATTCTCCCCTAAAAATGTTGTCAGAAAAAAAAAAGAATTTTTCTTCATGTCTATGCAACAATGTGTGGCACTAGAATTGTAAGTATAAACTGCAGTGCAATTCTTCTTCGGTTTTACATATTTTATTGTTGTTTTTGTTTTTGTTACATTTATTGTATTTTATACAATATCATAAACATGCAGCAAATGTTGCATGTTATGTTATAAAAAAATATTTTTCTAAGGATACAATACGCAAAAGAGAAAATATTACTTAGTGTTGGAGGGTTGTATCACAAATTTAGGGTCACCTACAGTGGAAGAACTTCTACACAGTATTACTTCGCGGCTCATTCAAACTCCTGACCCATCTTGTACAACTCAGACCTTCAGGCTGTATGTGATGACCTTGATGTTTGAATCTTTTCAAACTACGTTCTCACTTAAATCACAGCGATTGCAATATACTTCCCATGTTCAGTGAAGCTGGTCGAAGTTTCAAGTGTTTTGAACCCTCTGGTGTCAGAAATATGTCTCCGATTAGATTTCGTTGTGTAAATAGTACTACCAGTGGAGATACATCTGATCTGGTGATCATACCTGGTGGTTATACCTGGTGGTCATATCTGGTTGTCATATCTGGTTGTCATATCTGATGGTCATATCTGGTGGTCATACCTGGTGGTCATACTTAGTGGTCATACCTGGTGGTAATACCTGTTGGTCATACCTGGTGGTCATACCTAGTGGTCATACCTGGTGGTCATACCTGGTGATCATACCTGTTGGTCATACCTGGTGGTCATACCTGCTAGTCATATCTGGTGGTCATATGTGGTGGTGATACTTGGTAGTCATACCTGGTGGTCATATCTGGTTGTCATATCTAGTGGTCATACTTGGAGGTCATATCTGGCGGGTCCGCCATTTAACTTTTTTTTTAACTAGTGCTTATTTCGTGAATGGTAACACTTAGCTCATGTCTAATTTGACAGATAATTCGTTTTATCCTTCCGTTGAACGAATATTGTTGTGTATACGCTTGAACCACGCTGGGAAATATTGTGACATTACTTTGAAAATCACGGTAATGTTGCAGAATGTGTGCGAAAATTGCGTACGGATTTTGGAAGAAGAGAAGCACCGTCAGCTCCGTATGTTCGTTATCTTGTGAAAAAAGTGAAAGAAACTGGCATCCTCAGCGATAAAAGAAAGTGTGAAAAGCTAAAAACAGTGCGTACACCCGAGAATATTGCTGCTGTGGCAGAAAGTGTGCGTGAAGCGCCATCAACATCAATTCATCGTCGTCCTCAACAATTGAACATTTCGGAGACATCATTGAGACGAATTTTGCATAAAGACCTTGGTATGACGCCATACAAAGTCCAATTGGCTCAGGAGTTGAAGCCAATTGACCATCCAATGAGTTTTCGCTTCGCTAAATGGGACTACGGTCGACTTACAGAAGATGCCGATTTTGCCAAAAAAAATCATCTTTTCAGATGAAGCTCATTTTGATCTTGGCGGGTATATAAACAAGCAAAATTGTCGCATTTGGGGCACAGAAAACCCGCACGCATACATTGAAAAGCCGACGCACCCAAAACGAGTCACTGTTTGGTGCGGATTTTGGTCCAGCGGCATAATTGGGTCATTTTTCTTCGAAAATGAGCAAGGAGTGGCCGTTACAGTCAATGGCGATCGTTATCGGGCCATGTTGAACGAATTTTTGTCCACAAAAATTGAAGAGGAGGATATTGGCAACATTTGGTTTCAATAGGACGGCGCTACGTGCCACACAGCCGTAGCTACACTCGATGTTTTGCGCCCTGTTTTTGAAGATCGCATTATCAGCATTATCAGCCTCGGAGCTGCGATTTGACACCATTGGACTATTATTTGTGGGATGCCGTCAAAGATAAGTGTTACGCCGACAAGCCAGAGACAATTGACACTTTAAAGGACAATATTCGTGAAGCCATAGGTGAAATGCAGCTGCACACAATCGCTAATGTGCTTAAAAATTGGACCGATCGTGTAGGCTACTGCATGGCCGGCCGAGGCAGCCATTTGAATGAAATTATTTTCCATTATTAACCGGAAGGATTGTACTTTCAAATAAAAAAAGAAATTTGAAAAAATATTCAGTTGTTTTTTTTAAAGCATTTCCAAAAAAAAAAAAAGTTATTTGGCGGACCCTTTATAATGAAAAAAATTAGATGCTGGTGTTTTCTTTTACATCGCTTAGCATTAAAATTAAAAACAAAAGCTACAAAAACAAAACAATGAACTTGTTTACAAATATACAATTGGACTGCGTAATATAACAACAAACACCAGCATAACAAAAATGGTAAACAAGTAAACAAAAATACAACAACAAACAATACAAGAATAAATGTAAACAAAATTACGCAAACAACAATCAAAAATGAAAACAAGCATGTTTACATTTATAGAGATTTCGAGAAGGCGAAGTTACGAACATTCGACGACGCTGTGTGTTTGAATAGAGTAATCGTGGTTTGAAGATCTCCGTTACAAAGATCAGTCGAATAATTGTGTAGTAATCGTTATTGTTTATGCAAAGGGTGTAAACAGAGGAATAACAAACAAAGCAATTGTTATTGCTTACATTAAGTTGTGAACAGTGGCACACAAAATTGTGCGAATAATTAAGAATTCTAATTAAAACTGAACACAAATTTTATTTTTATTTTCTTTACAATCTACGAGCTCATATTTTAAACGTAACAATATGTATCTCAGGTGCCAAGATACCATCGACATGCCAGCGTACGTCATAAGAAATACTAGACAGAAGACAATCCTGACATGATACTCGAAGTCTAAAGACTACTCATGGACAAGATATCCCTTTTGCAAGACTAAACGAAGCATGAGATTTCTGCAGTAGAAAAACCGTAAGGACAACAATCCTTTATTAGTATAGGAGGCGAATAAGTTTCTCCTCCTAAGAATTTTAATCGTATGATTGTCCTATAAAACCCTACTGAAATTTCACGCTCTACAGTTTCGCGTCGACTCCAAACGAAAGAAAGATATTTGATACAGAGTTTTTTCTGAAAACTGATGAGAACAAGTTACCGACCGAAAAATTTCTTTTTTACAAGGTGTCTGTATCAAAAGCTCTCGTCTAATAGGCCAACACACTAGCTATTAGATTATGGCGACTACACTTTGTTGTATCCAGTATTTTAAATATTCCAACGTTAAATATTCTTACGTTGTTGCGTCATCAAAATATGAAACAATAAAACCTTTTTCATGCCTTCTTTCATTACTTCCTTAAAAGATAATGCAACATATTGCACTACCCTCGTACAAATAATATTTTATTTAGAGCACATAAGTTAACAACAGAGGTAAACAGCCTCTTACTAAACACCAAGGCTAATAAAAATTCTCACCAAAATAACCAACACACAAAACTAATACATACACACAGAAATAGCTTCAAGAATAGAGCAACAAGGTCTAACAATAACTACAAAAATAAGAAGAAAAACATGTTATGAAAACACCTTAAACTATGCAACATTATTATAATTTAACATAAAAATGAGAATGAAATTTTACCAAAAACCAAAGAAGAGAGAGAGAGAGAGAAAGATAGAGAGGAGGCCGAAAAATGCAAGTAATTTTAATATGAAATTTTATTGTGTATACTTTTGAAGTAAGGCATGAAAATATTTCTGTAGTTGTAGTTGGCCTAAAAGTAGGCAGTTGTAAGAGTATAATTAATCATAAAGGAAATAATTTTATAAAATATGGGGCGGATCAATTACAGTCTAGAATTATATTTTAATTGTTTATAGACGAAGCAAGTAATGCTGATAAGTGAGGTTTGTAGAAGGATTGGAAAATAATACGTAATGATGGAGTAGTATATTGCAGAGTATTTCAATGTTAGGCCTTAAATTATGCTACAGTCGCTTACTACCCTTTCCTTCCTTTTTCTATAAATTATATTAACTCATCTCCTGAGACCCATGTTATATTTATAATATTTACATCCTATAATACTTGCAACTTTACAGCATATTTCTGTGTTCAAAATATCTTCATTACTATGACACAGCCCCAACCATCCGCTGTCTGGCTGAGTATTTTTCTAAATTTCAAGTTGCATCGCTCCTATAGCGTTCAAGATCTTAGTTTCTTCTATAAATTCCTTTTTCTATAAATTATATTAACTCATCTCCTGAGACCCATGTTATATTTATAATATTTACATCCTATAATACTTGCAACTTTACAGCATATTTCTGTGTTCAAAATATCTTCATTACTATGACACAGCCCCAACCATCCGCTGTCTGGCTGAGTATTTTTCTAAATTTCAAGTTGCATCGCTCCTATAGCGTTCAAGATCTTAGTTTGTTTCTGTCTCTATTGGCTTGGCAATATTTCGCACATGTCACCTACAGGAACATAGGTTACAAATGCTGGAAGATCCCAAAGCTGAGATCTCTGTGGGTAAATCGAGTATGCGCTTGGATAGCAGAAACCTGAGTATCAAATAAGCTACTATAACTACAGCACATCGGATAGTAAAAACAGATTCAGTTGCTGGAAAGAGCTGAAGGGACAAAATCGTGACTGCATAGGAAAATGTACTCCAGGCTCCAACGATTTCCACCAGTTTTTAGTGGTGAAAAGTAGTATTCTGCACGAACCTAATGAAAATGATATTGCGATAGGAGATATTGATTCCTTGATAGAGATACATAGCAAAATGGTCAAAGAAAGTGGAGAAGAAATGCTGACGTTATTTAAGAATTCATTCGATATTCCAACGACAATTAAACTCCAAGAGAGTAGTGTGCAATGATCAGAAGTTTTTTGGTAAAACTAAGTTAAAGAATTAAGCTATACTGATTCACTTTTTCGGAAAGCTCTTAATCAGTTCAGACACCACAGATATTAACGAAACGTACGCCAGTCAGTAGAAATGTTATAAAGAAAGCCGCCATTTTGGAAGGAGGTAAATAATTTGCTATGGCTACCTACTATTGATTAGAATTCAAGAAAGTAATTTTTTCCATCAGAATGTTCCAGATAAAGTATGATTTTAGGTCATAGAAAAGAAACAACAAGACTTTCAAATTCTGCGTTCCGGAAATTTACAAAATTAGGAACCCTAGGCACATTTTAGACGATATGGTTACACATCTTTGAAAAAGATAATGTTTTTGCAGAGACCATTCCCTAAGTAGCATAGGTTGCCTTGGGATAGTGTTCATCCTTTTTAATTGGCACTACAGAATCAAAGAAACTTGCTAAGAATAGTTCAATATGTGTGGCTTCTGAGATAATAGAAATGAATGACCAGAATTCTTACTTGTAATCTGTGTGGCGATAGTTTATCCTAGAAGGAAGAACATGGTATTAGGCAGCATGTTATCTTACAGGAAATCTTCATGCATTTGAAAAGTTCTGTGTTAATGAAAATAAAGTAGGGAACACTATTCTATTGTCCTGCAGGCATACAAACCAGAGGTCAGCAATGAATCGCTTTTTCGCTACTCATAAGTACTCATGCAACTTTGATTATGAGTGAGTCAACAGTATTGAAATCCAACTACTCTGATTCATTCGTACATTGATTTAGAAGTACAGGTTGAAATGAGTATGAGTACAACGTTGACATCAAACTTATAACATTCGAACTATGTGTGATTCGTACGCCTACTCATTCTGATTCATAAATTTAGAAAAATACTTGTACGAGTAACACTTATAAATGATACGAGTGATTCGATTCATTCGCCAAAATTTACAGTCTTAGTTGTTGTTGCATTTACAAAGAAAGAAGAAAGACACGTAAACAAAAAAGAAAAAGACAGCAAGCAGAGCAAACACGCAACCCTCTTGTGAGTATGTAGTGTTCGTGCGCGAATGATACTTATTTTGTGATTCGTGTATACGATGAGTCATGGAGAGTCGAAATCAATAACATCATGCATATTGTTAAGTACGAGTACCATGAGTATTTCAAACTTTGAATATGAGTAGTATGAGTATGACATTAAAATAAGTATGAATGCGTATAAGGATCAGAAATTATAAGTATGATTCGAATCTACTCATCGTTTTGAATACTAATTGCTGACCTCTGATACAAATTAGTCATAGTTAGGGCCACAGAAGTTTTTTAAAGGTCAACTAGAATATGCAGGGACTGTGATTGCAGACATTAACTACAATGCTTCTGTTATGACATGCATACATATGTACATACATAATTGGTCTTTGCAACCCTTCACTCAGGATTACGACCTAGTTTCTCACACCAATTATGTTGTGTATGTTAATTTTTATACATGAGTGATGGGACATACAGTTTAAAGTCGATTCTGAACGACAGATTTTTGAGAAACTTTTCATGCCAAATCTATTTACTCTGAAGTTTTTGCCAGAAATCTGCTGAGAGGCAGCCGAAGAAATATTTTTTTGTGTTTCGTTTTGTTGGAAATGTTTGCCCTGGGGTTTGAACCGTGGCCTTACGTCTAATAAGCCAGCACACTACCTACTATACTACGGCGGCTTCTGTTATGGTACAATCACATAAAATTCCACTCACACGCAGCAAGATACCAGCGCGTGTATGGAGAATAAATTTTGAAATAAATTGTGTTCCACGATCCTGCAGAAGGCACAACGGTGGTGATGGGGATACTAGTGCCAGAGATTGTTATGACGAAAGAGTCAACGAAGCAATACCAAAAAAATGAGAACCTTAACGTACCCTATGGCTGAAGCGCGAAAATAAGGGGAGCAGCTAGTAGGCTGACAACATTTCTAGGTAATACCGTGTGATAGTAACGCAGAGAATGTAAACGTTGAAGTCGCCGTAGAATAGTAGGTAGGTTGTTGGATTTTTAGACGTAACGCCACGATTCAAACTTCAGATTAGATAGCAAAATCCAAATATGAAAAAAAAAAATCAAAATATCATCATATCAAAAATATGAAAAATCAAAATATGAAAAGTTTCTAAAAAAAATCTGTCACTCGGAGTCGAGTTTAAACTGTGGGACCCACTAATCGTAGATAAAATTAAAACACACAACCTAAGTGGTGTGTGAAGCTAGGTTGTAACCCTAACCGAAAAGTTGTAATGACCAATTATGCATGTAAACAAGCGTTTCACAAACGTGAACTTGGGTGAACTCCATCCAGTTTGCATTAGTTACACTCCTACTATACATTATGAAAGTCTTATGATACTCTGATAAAACAATATCATGTAGGAATAAATGATTTCCGTGTAATTTAACACAAAATAGAAAAGAATTTATTATTTTTATTAAACCCAAGCAATTTTAAATAAAACTTAAATACCAATAAAATTCTTTTTTAAACTCTTTGCCACTTTTGTTGCAAATCATGATTTCATTTGCTATTGTCTGTGTTTCCTTTTCATTGTTCATTTTTCTCTCTTTTCTTTTTTTCTAAATGTTGTACCATATTCTAGTCAATATTGTTCACATATTTAATTGCTTTTAATAGTTTTCTATTGTTCTTCTAACTTAAAAGCTTATCCATCATCATCACCATCACTATCATAATCTTCATCATTATTAAACAACTCTATGGCTGTAACAGTGTCATCAGCATCATCACCATCATCATCGTCCATTACCATCAACGTCATTGTCTTGCAAAGAACTTCAATGACAACAATTTAAACAACATGGATATGGGAAAACTGCTTGCTACAGTAAAGCGCTACTTTTGTAATACATTTCAAGCGTTTATGTATTTAGAGAGACAGACAGGCAAGAAGGGTGTTACACAGAAAAATTGATTTCACGTTGATTCATTGAAATTCTGTTAGAGTTTTGACGACTCTGAAGGCATCAGAAATAGACCAAAATGTTGGTTATTTTTTATTTTTAAGATTTTTAGTCTAGTAAGTAGATTTTTATCTTATTAGACATGAGGCCATGCCTATCTGACGATAGGCATCTCCAACACAACGAAACGTGTAAATATATTTCTTCGGTTGCTTGCTCTCAGCTGATTTCTCTCAAAAAGTGCTGAGAGAAAACAAAAATTACCATGAAAAGCTTCTCAAAAAATCAGTCGTTCGGAGGCAACTTTAAACTGTAGGTCCCGCCATTCATGCATAAAATTAACACACAAAATATAAGTGGTGTGCGAAGGCAGGTAGTAATCCTTACGGAAGAGTTGCAATGCCGAATTATGTATGAATGTTTAGGAGCTCTAAAAAGTCCATGAAACCAGTCTACCAATCGTCTCTTTCGCGCCGTAAATATGCTTAAAAATGAAAATATTTTTGCAAAAATTAAAAATCTAGATACTGGTGTTTTGCTTTTACATCGCTTAACATTAAAATTATAAACAAAAGCTACAGAAACAAAACAATGCATTAAACAAACCTGTTTACAAATTATCGTACTTCTTAATACAACAACAAACACCAGCATGAAAAAAATGGTAAACAAGTAAACAAAAATACAACAACAAACACTATAAGAATAAATGTAAACAAAATACACAAACAATACAATAACAACGATGTTTATATTTATAGAGATTTCCAGAAGGCGAAGTCACGAACATTCGCCTTCAAGAACATTCATCAGACTGTTTACGTTACCATATAAAGGATCCGTCAAATAACTTATTCTTTTGAGAATGCTTAAAAAAAACTACTGAATATTTTCTCAAATTTCTTTTTTTATTGGAAAGTACAATCCTTCCGCTTAATAATGGAAAATAATTTTACTCGAATGGCTGCCTCGGCTGGCCATGCAGTAGCCTACACAATCGATCCAATTTTTAAGCACATTATCGGTTGTGTGCAGCTGTATTTCACCAATGGCTTCACGAATATTGTCCTTTAAAGCGTCAATTGTCTCTGGCTTGTCGGCGTAACACTTACCTTTGACGGCACCCCACAAATAATAGTCCAACGGTGTCAAATCGCAGCTCCGAGGTGGCGAAACGACATCAACTCTGCGGCTGATAATGCGATCTTCAAAAACCGGGTGCAAAACATCAAGTGTAGCTTCGGCTGTGTGGCACGTAGCGCCGTACTGTTGAAACCAAATGTTGCCAATATCCTCCTCTTCAATTTTTGTGAACAAAAATTCATTCAACATGGCCCGATAACGATCGCCGTTGACTGTAACGGCCACTCCTTGCTCATTTTCGAAGAAAAATGGCCCAATTATTCCTCTGGACCATAATCCGCACCAAACAGTGACTCGTTTTGGGTGCGTCGGCTTTTCAATGTATGCGTGCGGGTTTTCTGTGCCACAAATGCGACAATTTTGCTTGTTTACATACCCGCCAAGATCAAAATGAGCTTCATCTGAAAAGATGATTTATTTTTTTTTGCCAAAATCGGCATCTTACGGTGTAGGCTACTGCATGGCTAGCCGATGCAGCCATTTGAATGAAATTATTTTCCATTATTAAGCGGAAGGATGGTACTTTCAAATAAAAAAAGAAATTTGAGAAAATATTCAGTAGTTTTTTTTTTAAAGTATTTTCAAAAAAAAGTTATTTGGCGGACCTTTAAAAGGCGAGGCGAAGCAGGCGAGTGAGTTAGTGAAGTTCATTCAGTCTTGTGTGACAACCCCGCGCGTTTGAAGAAAGTAATCGTGGTTTGAAGATCTCCGTTACAAAGATCTGTCGAATAATTGTCTAGTAATTGTTATTGTTTATGCAAAGGGTATAAACAGAGGAATAACAAACAAAGCACAAATTTATTTTTATTTTCTTTTTTGCAAACTACGAGCTCATATTTTAAACGTTTTTAAAAAATAAAAGCGGAACAACATTTTCGCTTAAATTCCTTTATCACAGTGCCAATGTATTGCCATCATATATAAGCCAATGAATATACCATCAAGTAGGGTAAAACTGATTTATATTTTCTACTCCTTTTTCCCGCTAAATGCTGTCACTGTTTAAAAGCTGTCCCCATGTATCATGACAATATTTCATATCTTAGTAATCACAACAACAACAACAATAACAGTTTAACATGACATTCTATTGTTGCTTCAGCATTTCTGATGCTTTTTGTCTTATAAAACCAGACATAAAGTAAATTGACATGGTGATGGTGGTGGTAGCTTAACTAGTAGGGAAGGGGGAAACCAAATGGCTTCACCAAGGATTTCACATCTCATCCTTGGTCTTTAGCACCAAATTTCATTCTATTTTTTCTTGCAATTCGTTTCATTTTCTTTTTCTTTTTCTTTTTAATATGATACGGCTTAATATGACTGTCAAGTTGTTGCTTAAAGCCAAAAACACAATAATGACTACTTGACTGCAATTGAACAGACTTCATGCAATATTGAAACAAAAGAGATCGGACTACTCATTTTCAGCAAAATGCTGTCATATAAGTTTTTTTTTTTGTGATTTTTTTTTCTTTTTTTGTTTTTCTTTGTTGGAGAGTTATTGTTGCCACAGACAAGTTGATGACCCATTTTTTTAATTGTTTTTAGAATTTTTCTGTACTTACTCGCCATACCATTTCCGGTATGTTTTTCTGGTTTTTATTTTTCTGGCAATTATTATTGACCAAAAAGGCAGACTTTACACTATTTTGCAGCGAGAGATTTTCGTTTTTTTTTTGCTGAAGAAAGTTTTTCTTCTTTTTTTTTCATCTACTATGTGTTATGTTTTGTTGTTGTTGAAGCAATTATTTCGTTTTCTGTGCAACAATTACTTGTTTTTTTTCATTTCCATTCATTTCATGTTCCTTTTTTTTATTGCAGTTTCAAGCAACTGTCGTATGCAATTGTGTTGAAATGGACAAATATTTAATTGACTTTTTTCCCAACCCTCTCTCTTTCTCTTTCTCTTTCTCTTTCTCTTTCTGTCCCTCTTTCTCTTTCTTTCTTCTGCATGCATTGAAGTTTTACTGTGACATTGTTTTTGCCGTAACATAAAGACTTTAAAGTTTTTTAATGCCACATAAAAATTGATTTCATGACATGACAAGAAAAAAAAACTTTAATTCACTTGGCACATGAAGTTATAAAATTGAAAATAAAAGATTTTTTTTACTAGACAGAAAGAACGAAAGAGTGCTTAAAATATTTGCTTATATTGGATCATAAGTTATGATACTTTTCTCTCATGGGACAGTGCTAGGTAAACTATGGGCCTAAAGCGTGCAATTTTTATAGTCGCCATTTGATTTTAAACATTCAGCAGCACTAGATTTGTTTTATGAAGATGGTTAAAAACGAAGTCTACATAACAAGCCTGGTACATTAGAGAGTTAAAGCAAAATATTCGTTACAAAGTATGGAGGCTGAATTATTATTAACACTAAACCTACCAGAGCGGTCAAATGACCGCTTTTGAGATTTTAGTCAGAATTGTAAAATTCCAGTTTTTTCTTCTTTCGTTTTTCCTGATAATAATATGTACTCTACCGTTGTCTACCCTGAGCGGTCTTTTGACCGCTAGAATATATATGAAATTTTATGAAGTTATCTGTATTGAAATATCAAAATCTCTCTTTGTCTCACAAAATCGCAGATTTCCAAGAATAAGTCATCCGATTGTGTTCTAGGAAAACACCATGTGCTTACAGTTTGTTTTATGCTGGCTACAGAGCGACTGCTGGTAACTCTCGAGGTGAAGCAAAATAGCGATCATTCAAATTAGATTACTGGCTCTGTACGCGGCATTACAAATATTTGCGACGTGATTAGTTCTACTTGTAATAATAAAATAGGCTACAAACTTTATGTAATAAACAAATAAAAATAGTAGGTACTAATTTTTACATTTTATTGTTGGTGAATTATTCAAATACAAATTCAAAAATTTAGCTCCAAAATGTCAACGCAAAAGAAATTGCTGGAGGAAATAAATAATATAAGCGAACTATGCTCTGAAGTAGATGAAGAAGAAAATTCTGGGAGTAAGGATGGTATATCTGATCCATTAGACACTGATTCTGATCTATTTGACACGGATCATGAGCAAGAGAGCATTGTGAGCACGCATAGGGGACGAAAAATTTTGAGATTGTTCTCCAGTTCCAACGATGAATGTAAGAAAACATCAGAATATTGAGACTTCAGTTGATGGAACAATTTGGCAAAACATTCACCAAGGTTCTGTAACTGGAAGATCTCCGCTTCATATTTTTCATATTTTCAGAGAAATATCAAGGTCAACGGGATATGCGACACGCAACATTATGAAGGCAAAGTAAGGAGTGCATTTTCGTTTATATTTGACCAGGGAATTATGAATCATATAAAAATGTTCACAGAATCAGAAGCACGTTGAATTTTAGGTTCCGAATGGAGTATAACTTTAAAAGAGTTAGATGCTTTCATTGCAATTTTATATGAGCGTGGTGCATATGAAACAAGAAACTTGAACGTTTCATATTTATGGAATAAGCAATGGGGGGAATGAAGGAACATATAATTTTTCAGTTTCGAGCCTTCTTTCTAAAAATGTACTCCTAAAGCCCGAAAAATAAATGTTTTTTAATTATTATATGATAATTATTTTGTGTTTATTGTTTATGCTAAATTCTGTATTAATAACAATCAACTGGAAAAGTCTATAATGCTTAGTTCAAAAGCGGTCATTTGACCGCCATCGGTAGAAATAGGTATATGTAATATGTCGGTAGGTTTTGTGTTAAATGTAATGAAATGTAAGCCGTTGTTGTCTATTATGTAGTGCGTTGGCTTATTAGACGTGAGGCCATCTTTTAAATCCCAGCAATATAGTCGTGCAAAACGAAATATGGATGGTGTGATAGGTCGCAATCCTGACTAAAGGGTTGCGATGACCCTTTAAATAAGTAAGTAATGCAACACTGTCTCTCTCTCTCTCTATCGAACGATATGTTGTTCAATTGTGTATCAAAACCGATTATTATAACGGTTGTGCTTATCAGACGATAGTACGTCACCCTACATAAGGCATCTATTATATATGTGACTATACAACAGGACGTATAACAAAAACAATATTATACATCCCCATAATTACCCATTTCTGTTGTCTTGGCAAGCATCAAGATGTTATTTGATGTCAGTAACTCTCTGTCTAGCTTTAAAACTTCTGAGATTCATAGTTTCCAAATATATATTCCTTTCTCATTATGGAATATTGGGCTTGAAATGATCCAGGGCCGATTACTGCCGCTATTTTACCACTATTCGTGCTTGAACTTTTGGTATATCATAGAAGGGTCACTCTTTTAAAAGAGCATGTAGCCTCCAAATCTCGTCATTCAATACTATTACATTTAATACCAATACAGGAAGCGGCTAAAAACAATTTTATTAGTCACTAGTTTAGTCAAGTTACTATTACTTCGGAAAAATCCTTTGTTAACCTAGTCTCCCAGTATCCAAGCTGCAGTCTCCATAGCTCTGGTCTTTGCTACCATGTGCAATTGGGGCTTAAGACTGGCATGTATCAATGAATTACGATCTCAAGATTCAATCAAATGGCACCACACAGATCATCCAAAACTCAACTCCACATTAGCAGTAAAAGTACCCTACCTTGTGGCCCAGCTCTGGTTATTATTTAGTGCCCAGCATTTGCTTCTGTAGATAGTGTGTGTAGGAGCTCAGTCATCCATTCGTATGTCTATTCAATGCTCTATTTATCTATCTAAGACCTCGTGGGAGTGTTATCTAATGTGACCTCCATATATCGCGAAAAGGAGCAAATAGGTACCTCCTTGTTATTTAATAACTGCTAAACGACTCCTACTAAATCTACATGAGTTGTTTAAGTATATCTGACAGCCCTAAATGCCTATTACTTACGATGGAGTGGTGATCATTTCAATAACCCACATCTTATGTGATTGTTCACCACTTTTTCTAGTGCTTTTGTTGTGAAAGATGTGAAGCTAATTGTTACAAAGGATTTTGGGTGCGTGTTGTTCCCTTTTTCCCAACTTTGAAATGAGCACCAACTAGCTCTTCTCTTGGCTATTGGTGCATATACATACATACATAATTGGCCATTACAACCCTTCAGACAGGATTGCAACTTAGCTTCTCTCACCACTTATGTTGTGTGTGTTAATTTTAAACATGAGTGGCGGCGACCTACAGTTTCAAGTCGACTCCGACCGACAGATTTTTTGAGAAATTTTCATGGCAATTTTTTTACTCTCAGAGTTTTTGTGTGAAATCTGGTGATAGGAAGTAGCCAAAGAAATATTTGTTTTATATTTCCTTTTGTTGGAGATGTCTGACCTGTGGTTTGAACCGAGGCCTCATAAGCGACCTAATAAGCCAACATACTACCTACTAGACTACAGCTTTTAGTATACTACGGCACATATTAAGTATCGAAGAGTTCTTCTATGCTTTTTTTGTAGCAGAACAGGAGAAATTTCAACCATACATATGATTTTTATAGTAGAAACGAATTAAATGATCACTTAATTCTGTACATGGTGTGGACATACTCCTTAAACCCTCTGGACCATTGCCATCATTAAGTGACGTACTTTCTAGCTTTCAAGCTGCCTACTATAGAACACCTTCCCTGTAACTTTGCAGTCCTTAGTAGGTTGAGATTGCAAAAACTTGGGAGGGAATTCTGTGATGATTTGAACTCTCTTTCGTTAGTCGATATTCGGGCTCTTCTAAGGTTTATTAAGGGATTGGGGTATCTGCTCATTTTAAAGTGACTGACCCGGTCTCTCTTTGTATATTTTTTTATCTCGTGTCATTTATAAAATTTTTCTCTAACTTTAAATCTCTCTCTCTCTCTCTCTCTATTTACTCTTTTTTCCTAATGTGAGGATCACAACGTGTCAAATAATTTCCGGATGCAGTTTATATTTGTCTTCATTACATCTTTCCTAAAAACCTAGCTGCCTATTGATGTTTTCACTTGTTCCTGTGAGGTGTGTTCGTAGCAAGAAGTCCGCTATGGTTAACATGGATGCATGTACTTTGTTCCCCATTATAGGAGATAGACTGCAGTGTTTGCTTTCACTGATATTAATTGAGTGTCAAAAGGTCCTTTCTAAGGCCCTACTTCTTTGCTTCAGGGTTAACAATTTTTGAACATGACACAGACGTCCGTTGAAGAAAAATGGACGTGAGAAGTTTTTAAATTAAAATATGATTTCAAAGGATTTAACAAATATCAGACATGATATTGAATTATTGTTGTTTAGAAGATCACGAAGGCCATGACTAAGATATGCCCAATATAATGGACGTGGTTACCTTGTACAACTACATTTCACCGCTGACTTTACTTGTGGTATCACTGTAACAGTTTCGCTTTCTATTTTTAGAAAACCCCACCATATTTATTGATGAACAAATGAATGAATTTTATTTGACACTTTATAACACAATAAAAATATCTGCGAACTATTATTATTCCGTCTGTCATATTCATTACATATGTATGCTGGTGTTAGTGCCACCATTTTAGCATATTTATTGCTCGTGTGATTATTTTTTTTTTTATTCTTTTGTTGTTATTATTATGGTTTACAAAACAAAAACAAAATTCTTTACATTTCGAAACCCTGCTCTAAATTCTAAACAACGTTGTTTCACGGTCTTGTAAAGCATTTCCAAAAGGAAAATCGAAAATGAAAAATCCGAGAATCAAAAGCAAAACACAGAAAAATGTTGCAAATGTTTGTATGTTTACATACATATAATCCGCAGCTTAGGGATTACATTTTGTAGTGGATTTTGTCAATTCCAAAAACAACAATGGTTTAACAGTTTAACATCACAACCATCTCCCCTCCCACCAACCAAACACATTGCAAGTACGTGTCATGTTTCTTTGACAGTTATATTCTGTTCGAAACTATTTGAGAATATTTTCGAAAACGGCTTATGGCCGTATGTATGTATGTATGTGGACGACAAATATTCTGCAATAGGGTTGATAGCAGCATTGACATGCATAAAGAAGAGGTAAAGTTCCCCATCGGTTCCATTATAAGTGTATTAATGTATTAAGGGTGGTAGTAGTAACCTTTCAACAAGACTCAGAGAAATTTCGGAGAAGCGTTCAGAGGTTCAAAAATATTTAAAAAAGCAAGCAACACTTACACAGTTTATGAATCTCGAAACTGCTTCTATGCAAATGGACAGAATTGCATTGATAAATACTCTTATAAAGGGTCCGCCAAATACCTATTTTTTTTGGAAATGCTTTAAAAAAAACTACTGAATATTTTCTCAAATTTCTTTTTTTATTTGAAAGTACAATCCTTCCGGTTAATAATGGAAAATAATTTCATTCAAATGGCTGCCTCGGCTGGCCATGCAGTAGTCTACACGATCGGTCCAATTTTTAAGCACATTATCGCTTGTGTGCAGGTGTATTTCACAAATGGCTTCACGAATATTGTCCTTTAAAGCGTCAATTGTCTCGGGCTTGTCGGCGTAACACTTATCTTTGACGGCACCACACAAATAATAGTCCAACGGTGTCAAATCGCAGCTCCGAGGTGGCCAAACGACATGAGCTCTGCGGCTGATAATGCGATCTTCAAAAACAGGGCGCAAAACATCGAGTGTAGCTTCGGCTGTGTGGCACGTAGCGCCGTCCTGTTGAAACCAAATGTTGCCAATATCCTCCTCTTCATTTTTTGTGAACAAAAATTCGTTCAACATGGCCCGATAACGATCGCCATTGACTTTAACGGCCACTCCTTGCTCATTTTCGAAGAAAAATGGCCCAATTATGCCTCTGGACCAAAATCCGCACCAAACAGTGACTCGTTTTGGGTCCGTCGGCTTATCAATGTATGCGTGCGGGTTTTCTGTGCCCCAAATGCGACAATTTTTCTTGCTTACATACCCGCCAAGATCAAAATGATCATGAAGATGAATATGCATGAAGATGAATATGCGTGAAGATGAATATGCATAAAGATGAATATGCATGAATATGTATATGTATGAAGACTAATATATGTATATGAAGATGAATATGCATGATTACGTTATTAGTTGCATAATTGGACTTGAATATGCATGAAGATGAATAAGCATGAAGATAAATATACATGAAGATAAATATACATAAAGATGAATATGCATAAAGATGAATATGCATGAAGATGAATATGCGTGAAGATGAATGTGTATGAAGATAAATATACATGAATATGAGTATGCATGAAGATGAATATGCATAAAGATGAATATGCAAGAAGATGAATATGCATGAAGATGAAATATCCATAAAGATGAATATATATGAAGATGAATATTCAGGAATATACGTATGAATGATGTCGAAATATAAAACTCAGGGCGACTATCTTTACCATTTGCAAATCGTTAAAAACCTCTTTCCCTTCCTTTTGAAGAAAATTTTCAAGCTTTCTAGGCACTGCAAAGAAAATTATGTTATGTTTTGACGTATTTCGGAACGTTCTGCTGAGAGAAAGTCGCCGAAAAAATATTTTTTTTTCATATTTCGTTTCGGTGGAGCTGTGTGACCTGTGGTTTGAACCGAGACCTCACAAGCGACCTAATAAGCCAACATACTACCTACAAGACTACGGTGACTTCACAGACACATCTAGTGAATACCGTCCAGGTTTCCGGCTGAGTCTGGCGAAGAATATGTGGATTGAAATTTCTGGTTTTGCAAGGGAAAAAAGGTAAGACCAGCGTTCTAATGTTAAGATTTACAGAACGTGCATAATACTTTGTCATCATAAGGCACACATATGACACATTGTGATATCATTGTCTTACATTGTCCTCTAATCTCGAATCATTCGAAGGTTCCGATGAGTCATTGATAATAGCTAGTTGCCTTTTTCACCTTCGCCATGTGCATAGTAATTGGAATTTACATATATACATACATACATAATTGGTCATTACAACCATTCAGTCAAGAATGCTCTGAATGACCTAGTATCTCACACCACCAATTTTGTGAGTATCAGTTTTGTCCATAAGTGGCGGTACCTACAGTTTACTCGACAACGAACGACAGATTTTTTTTTGAGAAACTTTTCATGGCAATTTTATTTTTTTTTCTCAGAGTTTTTGCCAGAAATCTGCTGAGAGGAAGTCGGTGAAGAAATATTTTTCATATTTTCGTTTTGATGTCTGACCATGTGTTGAACCGAGGCGTCGAGACTACAACGACTAAATCGGTACAACATTTTTTTTATTACTGTAGGTTCTGTGGAAGTGTAAACTCAAGCACGTGCCACAGATACGTCTGGGAAATTCCATCCAGGTTTGTGGTTGAGTCTCGTAGAGATTATGTGGACTGAAATTACTGCTTAAGGGTATTTTTGCAAAGGAAAAATGTAAGGCCAGCATTCTTATGTTGTGATTTACAGAACATGGATAATACTTAGTCATCATAAGGCTTACGCATGACACTTTGTGGTATCATAGTCTTACAATTCCCTCTAATTTCGAAATATTCGAAGCTTCTGATAAAGCTTCATAGACTACCAATGCCTAATATGGATAATTCTTTGTGATCTTTTTCACCTTCGACATGTGCTTCATCTCTATAGCCACACCAGAAGTCATTTGCTTTGTGTCCAAGACCGCTGAGCCTCGAGCATAAGTACAGATTGATTTTCCTTCCTTAATATGAAAATTTTAAACAAACTGAAATAAATTTGAATATTTGTTGTAGGATGTACGCCGACCTCTTTATTTCACTTTCTTTTACGACAGAATTCCTTTTTAAAGTTTTAAAAAATCAAAATTTAAACTCTTTAAAGATATTTTTCCCAAGACCATACCAATAAAGCAATTTGTAAACGTACATATGGATATCCAGGATACGTTTTGAAATTTATGACACACATATTCAGTATGATAACCAAAGGCGGTATTTATGTTAAATTGTATCTCATATACATACACATACATACATACATTCATATGGATATAAATTTATGATTTTTGTTAGACTTTCATATTCATTTTTGAAAAACATTTTTGCATTTATTTTAGACAAGTTTTTTCCAGTTTTTTTCTGTTTTTTTTTGTCGATTTTTCTTCCTTTTTCGTTTCTGATTTTTTTTTTTTGTGAAATTTCACACAGAAAATGTCTGCATATGACAGTAAATTATTATATCGTATAAAGCGCAAAGGCAACAACAACAACAACAACTGTAACACAAAAATATACATACAAAAACTAAAAAGTAACCAACAACAACAACTACACTAACAACCAAGAGAAATAAGAATAAGATACAGAGAAAAATAAATGAAAATCATAAATAATATTTTTGCGTTCTAAATTTATTTAAAAAAATAAAATAAAAATAAAATAAAATAAAAACAACAACTGTAATCCAGAAACAGAAACTAAAAATAAATCCAAAAAAATTCAAAGAAAAAGTCAAATAAAAATAAAATTTATAACGAAATAAAATTTATGTTCCAATAATATTTTATTTTTATTTAAAGATCAAACTTAATGAGAAAATATATGTATAAGTGTGCATAAATGTATGTGTGTGTATAGGTGTATATAATCCTAAAGCAGTTTAACTGCATAAGTGTGTATTTCAAATTATATAGGAGAGAGAAAAGTTTATTTTGATAGAAATAAACAAGTTTGCTTAGCCTATTTTAGGGGTTCATAAAGAGATTAAATTTTGATTTTCTTTTTTCTTTTTTTAATTAGAATATTTTATTTTTAGATTTTCTTTTAGCATAATTAAAATATTTTCTTTTTAATTTTTTCTAATTGCTTTAATCACACAAAGAAATTCTTTGCTAGGAGATCGATAAAGTATTAAAAGTAGCTAAACAATCTATTATTTCAGTAGATTAGTAAATATTGGATTGGCATACCCATAAGCACATACGCATGGCCATTACATCACTTTCAACTTCTCAGACCAATCATGTTGTGCGTGTTAATTTTATACATGAGTGTCGGGACCTACAGTTTAAACTCGACTCCGAACGACAGATTTTTTGAGAAACTTTTCATGGCAATTTTTTATTTATTCTTAGAGGTTTTGGCCAGAAATCTGCTGAGTCGCCGAAGAAATATTTTTTGATATTTCGTTTTAATGGAGATATCTGAACTGGGTGTTTGAACCGTGCCCTCATGTCTAATAAGCCAACACACTAACTACTAGACTACGCTGACTGCTGCTAAATGCACACTTTAATTCAACTCTCGCTTACACAGATTATACAGATTCATGCCTCATCAGTGACTAACAACTCACAATTGCTTGGCAGCGTCCTTCTTTGCTTTATTCATACTCCTTTATTTTTATATCCGGTAGCTACAAGATCTTGGTGCGAAATTGTTGTTATTGGATTTTTATTCTTTGTTTTTTTTTTAATTTCTTATAAATTTCGTCGCATTTGCCGGTATAACGTCCGTTATACCGTATGATGTGTGTATTTTGTTGTTAACCGTTTGTCTTGTTTGCTTTTTTATACATTTTAAATTGAGCTTTTTCTTAACGGCTAGGATGTAATCATTGGTCTTCTATCAAACGAAATAATAGAATGACAGTAGCCTATAATCTGCTGCATAGAGGAAGTCGCCGTATTTTGTTTTGTTGGAAATGTTTGATGTGGGGTTTGAATCGTAGCCTCACGTCTAAGATGCTAACACACTGCCTACAAGACTACGTTGACTACAATTACAACGCACTCCAGCTACTTTGTAATTCATGTTGCGTTCCCTAATTTGACTTCTAATTTTTGAGGTGAATGTCAAGTGTGATTCGGATTTAAAGGAACACATGAGTTAGATAAAACCTTAATGTTATAATGGAGAAAAGATATCTGATCACTTACCCCAACAAGTTCATAAATCTGTGGCGATTAAATTATCCTGAAATCAGAGATTAGCAATGAGTATTTAAAAAAAAGAGTAGAATGGAATCATACACTCATAATTTCTGATACTTCTATGCATTCGTTATTATTTTAATATCATGGAACCTTTGAATATGAGTAGTCAAAGTTTGAAGTATTCATCATATTCATACTTAACAACACATATGATGTTGTTGATTTCGACTCTCCAATACTCCACATATACAAGAATCCCAAAAGAAGTATGATTAGCGTACGAACACTAAAATACCTGCCAGAATGTTGTATATTTGCTCTGCTTGCTACTCTGTCTTTTTTCTTATGTGTTTTTCTCCTTGTTTTGTAAATGCAACAACAACTAAGACTGTAAATTTTAATGAATGATTCCAGTCACTTGAATCATTTATAAGTATTTTTCTAAAGTTATGAATCCGAATGAGTAAGCTTATGAATCAAACATATTTCGATTGGTATGAGTTCGATGTCAACGTTGTACGCATACTCATTGCAACATGTACTTGTAAATCAACGTTGTAATGAGTATGAATGAATCAGAGTAAGAAGTTCAATTTCAATATTGTCGACTCACATGGTCCATAAATGTCATGACCTATTGATTTATGCTTACTTTGATATTTAATTTGGTGATTGCAACCATTTAGTGAAGATTATAGCTTAGCGTCTCACACCATGATGATGTGTAAGTTTACGTTTTATCTATGTGTGTCATTATCTACAGTTTAAAGTCGACTGCGAACGACAGATTTTTTGAAAAAACTTCTCATGGCAATTTTATTTACTTTCATGGTTTTTGCCAGAAACAAAAACTCTGAAATTCAAATAAAATTGCCATGAAAAGTTTCTGAAAAATCTGTCGTTCAGAGTCGACTTTAAACTGTAGGTCCCGCCACTCATGTTTAAAATTAACACACAACATGAGTGGTGTGAGAAGCTAGGCCGTAATCCTGACTGGAGGGTTGTAATGATCAATTATGTTATGTTATATGAAAGACGAACTGTTTTCTGTAGAATACACGAACAAATGATAGTTTTCTAGACGAAAATTTAGAAAAAAAATTAAAAAAATAATTAAAGAGCAAATCAATGATTTGTTCAACAATTTATTGATTTTTGGTGTTGAAATTTCATCGCATTTCCACTTAATATGTGTTTGCATTAACACCTACACCACTAACCCTAATGGGATATATGTAAACTCCACACCCAATTATATTTGCCTTACAGGATATAATTATATGGGCTGGTGTTTATTATTAATTTATTTCCAAAGCCATTGTAATTTTCGTGTGTGTGTGTGAGTATTATTTACTTTTGTTTTTAAAGGTTTTCAATCAAGTGTTTACTTAACATGTTACCATATGCCATAGCTCTACCACAGAATTCTATTTCTTATCTTCTCCCTCTCTCTCTCTCTTCTTAAAAACAAATAAACATGGACCTGTCTGGTAAGTGTGTTTAAGTAAAGAGAGAACAAAAGGTTTCGAAACATTAAAGGCTGTATCATAAACACACAAAAAAACAAACAGAAAACTTTCTCACATACTCGTACATTCTTTTTATGCTCTCGATATGAACGAAATAAAAGAGAATCAAATCATAATGGCATCCTCAGTACATATTCAAGTGATATCAGCTGCTGTTCTTCTCTTTTATTGGAGTTAAGAATGCAAAAGCAATTCAAATGATGTGTTTTTTTCTTTTGACCAAACAACATAAGTATGTATGAGAGTTAAGAGAATTGATAAAAAATAAAAATAAAAATAAATTGTCTGTACATGAGTGTGTGTGGTTTGAGAGCAAAGTAAATAAATATAAGAATTGAGAGCCTTAAGAGTACATAAACTATTTTTATAAAAATTTTTTGTTTTCTTTCTGCGAATATTTGTTGTTTATTTTAAGACCTCATAAGTATAGAAACAATAAAAAAATTGAATATTTCGCCAAGCAAAACAAATAAAAACAACAATAATATTATTTATACTCTCCCTCCTTCTCTCTCTCCCTTTTGTCACTTTTTTATGCTGAATTTTTCTCAAGCCTTAAATAAATAACACAAGTTTTCTTCAGTTTTTCTTTTTTCTTCGGTTAAGTAAACTTCTTCAAGCATGAGTTAGAGTTTGAGAGACAGAGAGAGAGAGAGAGAAAGAGATTGAGTATGTAAGTAAACAAGTATTCAGAGTGAAGAAAACCTATAAAAATAAATAAACAAATACATACACTCATATAATAAGGATAAGATAAGTCTACACTTAAATACGTACGTACATACGTAGCTGTTATCTCAAGAAAATTATAAGCAAAAATAATGTTTTTTATTGTTTTCTTTCTCTCTCTTTTCCTATCTCTCTCTCTCTCTCTGTTGTTAAATGTAAGTTAAACTAATATTTTTACCACAGTATTCAGAAGCACAGATTTAAACGCTTGTGGTATGGCGGACTTATAAATTAAAAGAAATGAAATGAAAACATGAACATAAAAATTGTTTATTGTTTATAAAGCTGGGTTATAAGAAAATTATAAAAAGTTTTTTATTTCAATCCGCTATCATACACAAGACTATTTTTAAAGGCGCACAATTTTTGTCCTTTCAGTCCCACACGATACTATTTCATCTGGCATAAAATTTTATACATATACTCTGCTTTGTGTGTATTAATTTTCTTTACTCATTTTTCTGAACCTGCTGTTTTATAAATGTATGTGTATTGGTTTTGTGTTGTTTATGTATTGGTTTGTGCGGAGTAGAAGCTGGTTGAAGAATTATGTCAGCAAAAAACCACTCTCCTCACCCCTCTTGCCTACAAGCTGCCATTTTGTGCCAGCATAATTGTTCTCGTCTGTGATCGGCCAATAAAAGCAAATTGGAAGGCACTTCATATGAAATAAAAAATTGCTATTGACACTTTGCATTTGGTGGCATTATGTGCGGAATGGCGCCATAGTCTAGTAGGCAGCGTGCTCGGTGCAAACTTCAGGTCAGACCTCAAAAAGAATATATGAAAAAATATTTCTTCGGCAACTGCCTCTTAGCAGATTTCTGGCAAAATAAAATTGCCATGAAAACTTTCTCAAAAATTTGTCGTTCGGAATCGACTTTAAATTTGTATGTCACTCACTCCACTCATGTAAAATTAACACAAACAAGATAAAGTGGTGTGAGAAACTAGGTCGTAATCCAGACTGAAGGGCTGTAATGGCTAATTATGTATGTACAGTGGTGGCCATATAATTAGAAACGATGTTTCTGGAACAGAGTTCTCTGGAGTGACGAATCTAAGTTTAATTTGTCCCAATCTGATGGAAAAACGTATGTAAGATGTCCTCCAAACAAAGCCTTTGATCCCAGGTACACAGTGAAAACTTCAAAACAAATTAACAAACAATCATGTTGCTAAGTCGTGTCTAATTATAAGGCCACCACTGTATGTATGTATGAACTATGAAGACTATAAACTGGACGGTATGTGGTTTCAGGAGGATATTGCGATTTTAGATTTCATGCATGAGAAGTTTCTGAAAAGTGACAAAATCCAGCGATTCCAAGGTTTTACAATATTTTTTAAAGTGTTTAAGCATTTGAAAAGCAATATTTTGCGAGATGTCACCAGCACAGCGCTTGAAATGAGCGAAAAACGTTCGAAAACTAACTCAAGTGAATCAAATGGTGCAACTAATCTAGAGGCGATCATTAACATGACATTGTAATGAAGTTAAAGTTTCATCTTAAACAAAGGCCTGAATGCTTTGTATTTAACTTCAATTTGAAGTCAAGAATGGGTAACCCGTTCTCTTAAGGCACTTGCTTGGAAAATTTGAAAGAGCTCGTGTTTTTCTAGTGTTGTATTGGGCCTAAAGACCAATGTGAGATTGTGATGATATTGTTACGTTTTTACCTTTTAAAAACGTTTAAAATATGAGCTCGTACATTGCAAATAAAATAAAAATTAAATTGTATTTAGTTTTAATTAAAATTCTTTATTATATGAACAATTCTGTATGTCACAACTTGATGTAAACAACAACAATTGCTTTATATGTTATTCCCCTTTACCCCCTTTTGCGTAAACAATAACAATTTGTTCGACAGATCTTTGTAACTGAGATCTTCAAACCACGATTACTTTCTTCAATCACACCGCGTTTTCACACAAGACTGACTGAATTTTTACTAACTCCGTTGCCTGCTTTGCCTTGCCTTTTATATGGCAACGTAAACAGTCTGATGAATGTTCTTGAAGGCGAATGTTCGTGACTTCGCCTTCTAGAGATCCCTATAAATGGAAACATTATTGTTTCATTATTGTTGTTTGTGTATTTTGTTTACGTTTATTCTTGTAGTGTTAGTTGGTATATTTTTATTTAGGTTAGAGGACGTGTATTTGTCAATTAAGACAAGTACAGTACCCGGAGGTCGAATTCACCCATTGTACAACGTCCTAGTTTCTCACACCACTTATGTTGTGTGTGTTAATTTTATACATGAGTGTTGGGACCTACAGTTTCAAGTCGACTCCGAACGACAGATTTTTGAGAAACTTTTTCATGGCAATTTTATTTGCTGTCAGAGTTTTTGCCAGAAATCTGCTGAGAGGAAGTCGCCGAAGAAATATTTTTTCATATTTTTGTTTTGATTTCAGACCTTTTGTTTACCATATTTTCTTAGGCTGGTGTTTGTTGGTATATTTTTGTTTACTTGTTTATCATGTAAACAAGTTTATTGTTTTTTTGTTTTAGTAGTTTTTGTTTATAATTTTAATGTTAAACGATGTAAAAGCAAAACACCATTTCCATTTTCGTAAAAATATTATTTGTCAGAGAAAATAGTCTCTTATTGTTAATTTGGATTTTTTTATAAAATTAAAGCATAAGACAATTAGGCTATGCACTTCTAGTTTCTTCTTCAATTGTACCTTCGCGCTTTATTGTGTAGAAAATTTCCTTATCCTTTAATTTATAAAACTTTCATCAATTGCTGGTCATAAAATTTGAGTGTCTTAATAAATTTCTGCTTGGCCAATATCATGAAACGTTCTTCATCAACAACAATATTTGGCAATGTAAACTAAACTTAAACTAGACTTATAAAAAACACCTTAAAATATAATAAAAAAAAACAAGCAAAAGAAAGAAAATAAAGAATAGAAGCATAAATCTTAACAATAAAATAAAAACTGTTAACGAAATTCACTTATTGGCCATGGGTTTTTAGACTTTCGTTTGTATTTTTTTTTTTTTTTTGTATTTTATATGAACGATAAACGCAACTTAAACTGACATTTTATGTTGTTTATTATGTCCACACACAGATAACGTACATACATATACATTCATACATACATACAAATACAAAAATACATACACTTATTACAGCCAAATACCAATAAAAGTTTCAAGTCGTTTATTTAAACTTTTTGATGCTGGTGGTGGTGGTAGAGTATTGCCATATACCTTCGGTTGTTATTGTATAGGTCATCGTGTGTGTGTGTGTGTGTGTAGATGTATGAGGGGTGGTTAAGTGTATAAAGGAAAAGTGTTGTTAAACTGAGCGTAAAGTTATGGTCTTATTATGTGGCCATCTCAAGTATTCCTTTTTTATGCTCTTTTACGCTATTTTATTTCATTTCAGTTTTTTTTTTTCTTCTGTTTGTTCTCCCTGCTGCTGTGAACAAACAATTCACAAAGTTGTTTTTTTGGCCAACAGGAACAACAACGCCAATAACTCGAACAACAACTCAAACATCTACAACAACATATAGAAGTATAACCGCGACGAGTCATTTTTAATGGCCGAACAACAACTAGTTGTAAATCGGACAGGACATGGTTTATTATTGTATGTTGCCGGCTAGTATTTTACCGTTAACAATGTAGGTGTTTATGTTGTTGCTAGGAGTACAAGTAGAGAAGACTTTAATACCGTTATAGCGGAAATAAAACTGTTATGGCGGAAAACAATGGTATCAGAAATAAAATACAAATTGATTTGTGCCACTACCGTGTGTTTAATTTAGTGTAAGAAATAAAGATAAAAAAACTCTAGCAAATGACCATGATGATGAAGGGCCACCATAAAATTACTTGGTACTGTTAGAGTGTTAAAAAGGCCATGGAATACAATTGTTGTGTAAATCAAAATGAATTTGTAATGGAATCAATAGAGAATGGTAATGGAGAGTAAAAATTAGGAAGGAGAATGAAAAAGATTCCGTGATTTTTTGTTAAGTAAATTGTTTTGAGAGTAAATTCAAATTCAGCTTCTCTCACCACCCAAGATGTGTATATCCATTATCCACTTTATGTGCATTCCATTGCTTCAAGAAGTTCCACTGTGGGCTAATAGCCCTGGATTCCTGAAAACGAGCTTCAAAGATCCACAAAAAGTTTCTTGTAGGCGGCCTCGTTATTACTTCCTCTGCAAGGATCCATGAATATAGGGCAAACCAAGTACCGGAAAGGAATTATTCACGAAGCTATCATACTTACGGTAGTATTGGATTTTGTCAACAGTAGGCAGCTTCTTACACGGGCAGAACAGCGCAGAAAATCTGCCCAAGGCAGGAAAAAAGGCAGGCGGCGGCTTTGCTTAAACTCCAAAGAAGTAAGCTCAACACAGTTATCAGGGTTATTATGGGACATTGTGTTATAGGAACTTATGCGAGGCGTTTTGGTCTTGAACACCTTGCAAATGATTTCGGCATAAGCTGTGGAGATTAGGAGGAGAATGAGACTGTTCTTCACCTACTGTGCAAATGCCCGTCACTTGGTCGGAGAAGAATGAGGGTCCTCGGGGCATACTACATGGAAGATCTGGATACACTGTCATGCATGGATATTGGCAGTCCGAGCCGCTTCATCGAAAGCTCCGAGAGGTTCCTGGACTAGGGGAGAATGTGAAACTGTGGCATCACAATGGGACCAATGTGCACAGTTTTTTTTGACGTTCACATGAAGACCAGCATGGATTAACTTGAAGTCTAATTGAACTAAAACTGGTGGCAACATTTACTAAAAATTCTACAATGAAAGAGAATTTCTAAACTATTTTATGCATTACGATTACAATTTTCCGATGTGGTAATCATTAACCACTTGCCAACATCATATCAGTGTGGCTTGATTACATTCAAATAAGGAACAGGGAACAGGAACATGAAAATCTGCTTTTAAATAATTCATAGACAAACGTGTGTTCCATTAAAATAGAAAAATTTATTTGCTATTATTGTAGTTGTTATTATTGTTGTTGTTATTTTAAGCACTTAACAGCAATTATTGTAACAAATTAGGATTCCATTTTTCAGTTTTTTTTTTCATTTTGTTTTGTTGTTTTTTTGGCCAAATATTTGAAAATTTTTTCTGTATTCTTTTCACGAGAAAGTGGATTTTCATGTTCTCTATTAAAAAAAAAATTTAAAAAAAGGAGAAAAAAGAAAATCAACCACAAGCAATTTTTATCAGCAATTCCTCTCTTTTTGTGAATTTTTTTCTTTCAACATTGAGCAGCTTTTAGTGGATTGGTAAGAATTTAGAAAAAAGAGAGAAATTCTACAGAAAAACAGGATTAAGAAACTATTTTTTTCTGTTTCGTTGCTTTTTTTTTTAAATCTTTATAAATTTTTTTTTAAACAGAAAAAGCAACAGAATATGAACGTGGTCTACAATTTAGAGCAGCGAGTGTATCTTTATTTAGGTTAAGCCACGACAAGTTTTTCTAAATGCAGCAGCTGCTGCTAACGAAAAGCAACAACAACAGCCCAGAAAAACATAAGAAGAAGAATAAAAAAAAATAATGGAAAACAAGCAAAATAAGCGTTAAAGTTTTTCTATTTTTAAAATTTTTTATTTTATATGCCACACTATTTTCATTTAAAAAAGGACATGAATTTATACCGAAATTAATTTCCAATTCTTTATAGAAGTTTGAATGAATTTTTAAAATTGCTGTGCTGTATGTTAGCATACAGTAACCATCGGTTTCCAATGAGAAAAATGGGTACAGGGTAATGGGCCTGAAATCTATAGCTATTCTATCGGATACTTTTTCGTGCGCAGTTCAATGGAAATTGAGACAAATGTCTCTACATACATACATAATTAGTCATTTTGATTTTGAAATTTAAACTTTTATATGACCCATCCTTTACAAGTGCCTCATGTCATGGCTTTTGATAAACTTTAGAGACGTTGAAGTCGCCGTAGTCTAGTAGGTAGTGTGTTGGCTTATTTGAAGTGAGGCCTCAGTTCAAATACCAGGTCAGGTATCTCCAACTAAACGAAATAGAAAAAATATTTCTTCGGCGACTTCTTCTCAGCAAATTTCTGGCAAAAACTCTGAGAGTAAATAAAACTGCCATGAAAAGTTTCTCAAAAATCTGCCGTTCGAAGTCGACTTTAAACTGTAGGTCCCACCACTCATGTATAAAATTAACACACACAACATAAGTGGTGTGAGAGACTAGGTCGTAATCCTGACTGAAGGGTTGTAATGACCAATTATGTATGTATGTACATATGTATACAGTGGACTTAGTATTTCTTTTGCTAACAGTTTCCCACAGCATTTTTCTGTTACTTCTACTGAGACGTGATGAAAAGGTCAAAAGGGTTGCACTAAGACGCTGTTAGTGGATCTATGGTCCTAATTATTTAAAATTCTTGCAATTTCTCTTCAGTAGCTCATAAACATCTTAGTATTTTAGTTTAAATTCCTGCCAATACTTTATTTTTTTCTTTTTCACACACCATGTTTCCTTTTAATTTTCCAATTACAATTTGGAGAACCTTTTTGAACTGAAATTTCATAAAATTTTTTTTGAACTCAGCTCAAGCATATGATTTTTAACAGATTTCTTTTTCTACACTTTATTTTATGCTGATATGGGCAAAATAGAAAAAAAAATAAAAATTTTGCAAAAATAATATTGAAAATTGGAAATGGAATCGAAATTTGATTACGAATCCATTTTTTTCTGTACTTTTTATTGGAAAACATATTTATGAAGTAGAAATTTTCTAAATAGTCAAACAACATGTTACGGTTGAAGCATTTTATACAATGTTACACTAGACCATTTCCCATTAATGGTGTGGTGGTGTGTAAAACAGACCACCACCATGGATTTTGGCAAATAATTGTGAATACGTTCAGTTCAGTTTCTTTATTTTTCTAAAAAAAAATAGGTGTTGTTGTTGTTTCGATGTTTTCGTCATAAATTTCAATATGATGAAACACGCTTTTCATTAAAAACCCGAGAGAAAAAAATCTAAAAATTTGTAATAAAATGTGTATTTGAAGGCATAAAAATAACGCCCCAGTAACAACGCAACCAAAAAAAAATTAAAATGAAATTTTAAGTTAAAAAAACCAGCGTTAGAAAGATGGCTTCAAACCAAGCAACAACATTTACAGCCACAACATACAACACATTGAGTATCAAACAAAAAAAAAAAAAAAAAAAACAGACGAGCCGAGTAACGTACAAACACAGTCATGCATGCAGTCAACCAGGCAAATAGTTAACATTGCCAATATCCGTCAAATAGAAAAAAAAACGCACACGGTATGAACAGATGGGGGTATGAGTATGAGCATGCTGTTGTGGTCCATATTGTCTATGAGTGTCTGACATGATAGATCCTTCACAAAAAATAGAAAGAAAAAAACAAACATCAGGTAAAAAATGTTCGATGCCACACATACTCAATGTGTTGCTTGCCTACTGTTACTAGCACTTGTATATGCAATAGCACTCATACACACACTTATAATTGAAGTTTGAAAGCTTTCTCTCTCTCTCTCATTCGCTCTCTATGGAAACGCTTGTTCGTTAAAATAGTAAAATTGATTGAAATTTGCACTTGAATAAATTATGATGTTCAAAAACCTGTATGGCTGTGTGTCTATGCATGTATGCAAGCAAATCTAACTGTCTGTCTGCCTGTTTGCCTGTCTATCTACTACTGTGTCTGTATTATATGTGTTATTTTGAAAAGTGCTGGTATGAATGGCTTTCAGCCTCTCCCTCTTTCTCTTTCTCTCTCCTGGTGTAAACCTCTAATTGTTGTTAACGTGTTATAGAAATTGGAATTGAAATTGGAATTGAAATGTGGAAATATTTATTAAAATTAAATCGCATATGCATGTCAAGGTACAGGAGCTGAAGTGTATGCATTGGTCTCGCTAGCTTTTTCCCATATATACAGACGCTGTTCAATTAAAATTGATTTTGAAATTTTGGTAAGCGTTTGTTGCAATGCAATGCAATATTCTTAATTGAGTTTTTCCAAGCAAAAAAAGGAAAAGTTTTCCAAAAGCGATTTTTAAATATCCAAACTAGAGTTTAAAATTACTGAGAGGAGTTACCCTCATGCTCCTAATCTCGGTGAAAGATCTGTAAAACAAACTCGTGTCTCTAGCTGTTCAAAATACATGGGAGCACCAGAAGTGTTAAGTCTGGCATAAAAGGTACTGATAAGTGACATAAGTAGTTTAGAAAATAAACTGGCTCTCAGAACAACACCACACAGCAGGCTAAAATATTTGATACCTAATTTTCATTACTTATAGGTCACAACAAAGACATTATGAATGTACTCTTCTATACACACACACATTCTTGGTCATCAAGAACTCATTTTATTCATGATCGAAGGCCCAAACACAAATGCATATGATATAACGAATATACTGCTCCAATGACATCGCAATTAGATGGTAACTAAAGAGCTTTCATTCTTTGAAATGTCCGGATGTTGATGAAATCATATTAAGAGATAAATAGGGTGTGCCATCTATCGATTTAAATTTCAATCATCGGTTATTTCGAATGTGACAATACTTATGTCATTCTATTTTGTTACAAAATCCAGTATTTATCTCCACTGAATGTAATTAATCGATTTCCGCTTGAGCAACGTTAGAATTTATTGGGCCAACTAGAAACTGCACCATGATGTCGATTTTCCAAAAAAAAACTCATCTTCTCAGGTGAAGCAAATTTTCATATTGATGGGTACGTTAATAACGAAAATTGCTGTAGTTTGGGCTCAGAAAACCTGCACGTGGTATTATAGAAGGCAATGCATCCATTACGAGTGACTGTTGTACCCGCTCTTAATTGTATTGAACTTGCCACACATCTTATGCAGCAATCATCCCATTGCGTCAAACATTTAACGCCAGATACGGCGGTCATAATATGCCATGAAATAATATTCCATTTTTAAACGGAACAATTGTACTTCAAAACAAAGAAAAAAATTTGGAAAAATTTAAAACCGTTTTTGTTTTATTGGATTTTGAAATTTAAACTTTTAAATGACGCACCCTTTACAAGTGCCTCATGTCAACTCTCGTGAGGTGATAAAACCTAGAGACATTGAAGTCTCCGTAGTCTAGTAGGTAGGTAGTGTGTTGGCTTATTAGACATGAGGCCTCTGTTCAAATCCCAGCTCAGCCATATCCAAGAAAACGAAATTCGAAAAAATATTTCTTCAGCGACTTTCTCTCAGCAGATTTCTGGCAAAAACTCTGAGAGTAAATAAAAAATTGCCATGAAAAGATTCTCGAAACATCTGTCGTTCAGCGTCGACTTTAAACTTCTAGGTGCAGCCACTCATGTATAAAATTAACAAACACAAGATAAGTGCTGTGAGAAACAAAGTCGTAATTCTGACTCAAGGGTTGTAATGGCCAGTTATGTATGTATGCATGTAGATGAAGGCGTAACTTCAAAAAAAGTTGCTTTATGAGCCACCTCTTTCGCATAGCCCATGCTTCATGCAATTTCTTCGATGAATTTGATGGAATTCGGTCAGTACAGGGACTGCGCTCACCAATGGCATCACAACAGGTTGCTATATATTTTCAAGTGAGCTTTGGTATCAAAGCTACCACTCCAACCTAATTACCTACCTACTTATCACCTCTTTCAGAGCTCCTGTTGCCACAATCAACAATTTTGCAACTTTGTCCTCTGTCAGTAAAGAAAACTGCCATGAAAATTTTCTCAAAAATCTGTCGTTCGGAGTAGACTTTAAACTGTAGGTCCCACCACTCATGCATAAAATTAACACACACAACATAAGTGGTGTGAGAAACTAGGTCGTGATCCTGACTGAAGGGTTGTAATGACCAATTATGTATGTATGTATTAGAGATCAGCAATCAATTGCTTTTTCGCTACTGATAAGTACTCATGAAATTTTAAGTTTGAGTGAGTCAACAATATTGAAATTGAACTATGTAACAACATTGAGTTATAAGTACAAGTTGCAATGAGTATGAGTACAAAGTTGACATCAAACTCATACCATTCGAAATATGTTTGATTCATAAGCCTACTCATTCAGATTCATAACTTTAGAAAAACACTTGGAATACTTAGAAATGATTCGAGTGATTCGAATCATTCGTCAAAATTTACAGTCTTAGTTGTTGTTGCATTTACAAAGAGAGAAGAAAGATACATAAACAAAAAAGACAAAGACAGCAAGCAGAGCTAACACACAACCTTTTTGTGAGTATTGTAGTCTTCGTATGCGAATCATACTTATTTTGTGATTCGTGTATACGATGAGTCATGGAGAGTCGAAATCAATAACATCGTGCGTATTGTTGAGTATGAGTACCATGAGTATTTCCAACTTTAAATATGAGTAGTATGAGTACGACATTAAAATAAGTATGAAAGCGTATAAGTATCGGAAATTATAAGTATGATTCGAATCTCCTCAACGTTTTGAATACTCATTGCTGACCTCTGCTATGTATGTCCTCCGGCCTGGTATGACCACTAGACACATTGTTTCTTCACCTACAGGCTACATTCAATTTTCTTTCATAGTTTAACTTCGATCCTCCCATCTCAGTCTTTTCTGTTAATGACAGCAACTTGGAAGTCAATACATACATAACATAATTGGTCATTACAACCCTTCAATCAGGATTACAACCTAGTTTCGAACATCGCTTATGTTGGGCGTATTATTTTTATACATGACTGGCGTCGGGACCTACAGCTTAAAGTTCACTCGGAGCAACAGATTTTGGAGAAACTTTTCATGGAAATCTTATTATTTTTTTCAGAGTTTTAGCCAGAAATCTGCTGAGAGGAAGTCAACAAAGAAATATTTTTCATATTTCGCTTCGTCTGACCTAAGATTTGAACCTTAAGCTCACGTCTAATAAGCCAACACACTACCTACTAGACTACGACGACTTGATATCCTGTAATGATTGATTAAATTCCGATTATTATTCTCAGACTACTTAGGGATTGTCTGATTCATAAGTTAAATCGCTTCTCCTTATAAGAACTTAACAGAAGTGTAGATTGTCTCTGATCCATTTGTCTTAAATGTACTCTTCCAAATCCTCTCTACTCCACACAAAAATTCTGGCTTCCTCATCGATGTGGAAGCCAGCTTTCTCGCAAGCTGATCTACCTACACATTGTTTTTTTTTTCTTAATTTATACGTGCAATGGTAGAAACATATTTTAAATTTCGTTTTGCTAACCAAATGCTGAATTATTTTAAATTTTCTAAAAACTCTTATACAAAGCTTTGCATGCTCTAAGGCAGCATGCAGTATTGCAATGCAAACCTTAAAAATGTTGGCATTTATGGTTTCATTAAAGATTTTTCTGTTTTCTATTCAAAATTGTTCAAAAATTTTCTTTTTTTGGTATTGTTAATGCTGTTGCTGAAAATTTATTCCTTTTTTTTTTGTTTTTTGCATAACAAACAATATTTAAGATTCATTTGTACAACAACAACATCAAAAATAAAAGGAATTTTTTTTTGAAATTTCTAAAACTGAAATGTGTAAAACAGTAATGAAATCAAACAAACAAGATGTAAAGAAAAGTAAAAAAGAAAAAAAAGAAAGGAAAAATTAAAAAAGAATTTCTGAATTTACAAGGCTGTATGAAAAGGAAAGGAAAGGAAAAAAAAGTAAAGAAAAAAATGAAAGAAAATTTCATGAACAACAAATTGCAGACATCTGCTGCGTATGAGTGATTTTCTGACTTACAAGTTGAAAGAAGGCATAGAAAAATAAATTCCTTTTTAACACAAAATTCTTGGCAAAAATATTTTCAAACGCAATGGGAAAAAGTGTGATAGAAAATGAAATAAAAAAATAAATTAAAAAAGCACACAAAAGTTAACGACTAGTAAACTTTGGGGAGTATAAAACCGTAATGCTTTTAGAATTTCGAATTTCAATTTTTTTTTAAATTTTTATCATCATTTAGTTGCGTTTAATTTAATTGAAATAAACTATGAGGGAGGAGGAGCAAAATAGGTTTTGGCTTTAAAAATGTGTTCTTAAATTCGTGCTTTATTTCCTTGAATATCTCAAGCCAAAGCGTTTACCACCAGAACATCTACATACTGGCAGTGGCAAAATGATCAGCAATATAGGTCATGCCATACGTAAAAGCAACTTTCCTGATTATTCTTTTGCCCTTCTGATATCGATACAGATCAATACAGATCCTCTCACCGCCTACTAAAGGTTCCGCCAAATACCCTTTTTTGTGGAAAATGCTTTTTTTTAAAAACTACTGAATATTTCCTCAAATTTCTTTTTGTATTTGAAAGTACAATCCTTCCGGTTAATAATGAAAAATAATTTCATTCAAATGGCTGCCTAGGCTGGCCATGCAGTAGCCTACATGATCGATCCAATTTTTAAGCACATTATCGATTGTGTGCAGCTGTATTTCACCAATGGCTTCACGAATATTGTACTTTAAAGCGTCAATTGTC
The DNA here is from genome assembly GCA_932273835.1 of Sarcophaga variegata. Classification (NCBI taxonomy): domain Eukaryota; kingdom Metazoa; phylum Arthropoda; class Insecta; order Diptera; family Sarcophagidae; genus Sarcophaga; species Sarcophaga variegata. The sequence goes on along the minus strand of OW026361.1, from coordinate 10,461,134 downwards.
TCTGGCTTATCGGCGTAACACTTATCTTTGACGGCACCCCACAAATAATAGTCTAACGGTGTCAAATCGCAGCTCCGAGGTGACCAAACGACATCAGCTCTGTGGCTGATAATGTGATCTTCAAAAACAGGGCGCAAAACATCGAGTGTAGCTTCGGCTGTGTGGCACGTAGCGCCGTCCTGTTGAAACCAAATATTGCCAATGTCCTCCTCTTCAATTCTTGTGAACAAAAATTCGTTCAACATTCCCCGATAACGATCGCCATTGACTGTAACGGCCACTCCTTGCTCATTTTCGAAGAAAAATGGCCCAATATGCCTCTGGACCAAAATCCGCACCAAACAGTGACTCGTTTTGGGTGCGTCAGCTTTTCAATGTATGCGTGCGGGTTTTCTGTGCCCCAAATGCGACAATTTTGCTTGTTTACACACCCGCCAAGATCAAAATGAACTTCATATGAAAAGATTTTTTTTTTTGCCAAAAATCGGCATCTTCTGTAAGTCGATCGCAGGCCCACTTAGCGAAGCGAAAACGCATTGGATGGTCAATTGGCTTCAACTCCTGTACCAATTGGACTTCGTATGGCGTCATACCAAGGTCTTTATGCAAAATTCGTCTCAATGCTGGCTCCGAAATGTTCAATTGTGGAGAACGACGGTGAATTGATGTTGATGGCGCTTCACGCACACTTTCTGCCACAGCAGCAATAATCTCGGGTGTACGCACTGTTTATGGCTTTTCACGCTTTGGTTTATCGATGAGGATGCCAGTTTCTATCACTTTTTTCACAAGATAACGAACATATGTAGCTGACGGTGCTTTTCTTCTTCCAAAATCCGTACGCAACATTTTCGCAAACATTCTGCAACATTACCATGATTTTCAAAGTAATGTCGCAATATTTCCCAGCGTTGTTCAAGCGTATACACAACCATATTCGTCAAGCGGAAGGATAAAACTAATTATCTGTCAAATCAGACATGAGCTAAGTGTTACCATTCACGAAATAAGCTCTAGTTGAAAAAAAGAAACGTTAGATGGCGGACCCGGTAGTTCCTCAAGTGTTTTGCGAGAAATTTTTAGGTCTGGTGATGACCAGTAGAGACAGCAGAAGAAATGTAGAATAATTGACAGCCTGAGTGCTTAAGTGAGCTTTTGGTATCAAAGCTACCACTCTAACCTAATCTAACCTAACCTAACCTAACCTAACCTGATAGCCTTAGAATTGACTTTCATTACATTGTATTGAATTTCAGCCATCGCCGTAGTAAGGTAGGTAGTGTGTTTGCTTCTTAGACGTAAAACCACGGTTCAAACTCCAGGTCAAACATCTCCAACAAAACGAAATATGAAAAAATATTTCTTCACTGACTTCCGTTTAGCAGATTCAGGCATAAATTTTGAGAGAAAATAAAATTATCATGAAAAAGTTTCCCAAAAATCTGTCGTTCGGAATCGCCTTACAACTGTAGCTCCCTTCACTCATATACAACATTAACACACATGCCATAAGTGGCATGAGAAGCTAGGTCGTAAACCTAACCTAAGGGTTATGATAATGAATTATGTATGTATAGGATAGGAATCGTTTCAAGCCTAATATGTAGGCTGCACAATGAGGAGAAGGAATCATCAGCACACAAACTTGGAACTTTTGGATTGATTAGGGCATCTTAATAGGAAACACTTGGCTATTTTTTGGACAATCTATGACTTAATCAAGGAGTCTGAAGTTTGTCATCACAACCGGATTGGGGGAGATAGAAGTTAGAAAGGGACTTACTGGACTCTGTATTAACTTGCAATGGTTTCTGCAGAAACTGCATTGATGATGAAGAAAAACTGGCTGTTACTATCGGGTACTTGGAGATCTGAGATGAAGAATTGTTTGGCACTTCAAAATTATTTGCAGAACAAGTCTCGCCAAAGAAAATTTGAATGGAATTTACACTGAACACTGGCCTCTGGCTGGGACTGCCGTACAACTGTTTCTGGAGAATCTGCATCGATATTTCTTGGTAATGCATTGCTTCCATCAGTAAGTGTATCTTGGGAACATAATAGCTGTTGGAACGGTTGAGATTAGCTTGGTTTCTGCAGAAACTGCATTGATGAGGAAGTAAGGAAGGCTACAGAACAATTTTTCTGTCATTATCGGGCACTTGGTGATCTAAGATGAAGAGTTGTTGGGAACTCAAAATTTATTAACAGGACATGTCTCCCCAAAGGAGATTTGTATAGAATTCATGCTACGTACTGGTCTCTGGTTAGGATTATTTTACCACGGTTTCTATAGAAACCGCATTGATAAGGACGTAAAGAAGGCTACAGAGCATCTTTTCTCTCATTACTAGGCACTTGGGGATCTGAGATGAATAATTGTTGGGCACTTATGTCTCGCCCTTATGGAGTCGCCGTAGTCTAGTATGTATTTGTGTGTGTTGGCTTATTAGACGTAAAGCCAGGGTTCGAGCCCCAGGCCAGACATCAAGACAAAATACAAAAAGTAGTTCTTCGGCGACTTCCTCTCAGCAGATTTCTGGCAAAAATTCTGAGAGTAAATAAAATTGCCATGAAAAAGTTTCTCAAAAATCTATCGTTCGGAGTTGACTTTAAAATGTAGGTCCCACTACTCATGTATAAAATTAACACACACAACATAAGTGGTGTGAGAAACTAGGACGTTGTACAATGGGTCCATTCGACCTCCGAGTACTGTACTTGTCTTAATTGACAAGTACACGTGCTCTAACCTAACCTAACCTAACCTAACCTATGTCTCGCCAAAGGAGATTTGTATAGAATTCATACCTAAACTAAGAAAACGATCATAGAGAAAACTGTGTTCAATTTTGATAAAAATGGCCATGATTTGTCTGCTATGCCTGTTCCCGAGAATTATATCTGACGCCCACTATATTGCAACCAAAATATTCCATAGCGCTCTTTCCTATTGCCTTCTACTAATGTCTCGACTTCAATATTTTTTAATTCCATTGTACCTTTCAAACAAATGCCTTGTTTTGTTAAACCTTCTTTCCTTTTTCGCCTTCTTACGATGACAATCAACAGAAACCGAATTATTTTCGGAATTTTATTTTTAAAAATTCTCTTGGTTTTCATCACCCTCTCTCACTACTTAAGAGCTGAAAAGTTATTTTTATTTACGTTCTTCGTTCAGTTTTTTTTATTAAGAAACGAAAATAAAATTTTTGTTTTGCTGTCACAAATAAAACGCCTTCTGTCTCTGGTGATTGTAAAGCAAATATTTGTAGATTTTTTTAAGAAAAATTAAATTTTTTAAAAATAAATTGGAGAAGAAAAACAGACGAAAATAGCAACAGCAAGGATAGCAAAAAAATAATTAAAAATGGTTTGAAGGATCTACTTTTTTTCAAGGGTTAAAAACAAATACAAAATGGTTCCTGGAAGCTTTTGAACATTTGGAAACTTATGAGAAATTTGTTTGATTCAAGTAAAATTCCATATTTTAAGGAATTTTTAATTATTTTTCATCATTTTAATCTCTTCTTTCTTCTGTCTTTTTCCAGAATTCATTCACAGTTCGGTGCGTTACATTGAGATGTCGAATACGCATTTACAAAGTGTGGACGATGAAACATTTCAGGGACTCAGATTAAAAACATTAAAACTAATTGACAACGAATTACAGGATATATCCGAAAGAAGTTTTAGGTAAGTGGATAACAATACTAAGAAAATTTTGAGTCTAAGTTAAATACCTTAATCGACCTACTGTGCACGAAATTGAAGATAATATGAAGAGATTTTTAGAAGATGTGCGTCATGGTAATGGAAGCAGCTTCGAAAATAAATTTCTTTCATGAGGAAGTGTTGACGCCTTAGTGTTCTCAGTAATTGGGCTTAGCTTATGGCTCATTAGCACGTAAGTTAAAGTTTAAAGTTCAAATCATAGAATAATTGAAGCTGCCTGACAATTTACAATCTCATACGTACGCTGATTAAGTGATTGAGCAACAGTCCTTCAACATCGATTTTTCAAGCCAAATTTTGCTGGTTATGAAGCTCATTTCTCACTTTGTGGTTACTTCAACAAGCCAATTTGTTGGCTTTCCAAGAATAAAGTATTGACTGTGGAAAAAGGTGTCTGTTTGGTGCTTCATATGGCAGCCACGTCTAAAGAAATGATTTTCTTTGAAATCGATGAAAAAGGTATACGAAAGTGGAATATTTTTTTAGTTGCTCAATACGTTCTGTTCTGCCCAGACAATACTCGAACGGAATACTGCCTGTTGATCACAGTAATGATGCTCCATTGGTCGTTCCCATCTGTTACGTTTGCCAGCATATGCTCGTATGAAAAGATATTCCTCTTCCAGATGTAATAACCTTCCAGGCCACTATTTTCGTTTTAGTTTTTCAATGATGCTCTTTTTTCTACGTCAGTGTCAGCTTTTCTTCCTGCCCGATTGATGTGATCTGAAATTTATGTGGTCACGGTGTCAACTTGGAGAATATTGGTGGAGGCAGAAGGACGTGATCCATTAAAAATTATTAAAACCGATCTTGATTATCACGGCAGATTTGTACAGACAACAACTAATTCGTTTGAAGCAACCATTGAATGAAAAATTGCCAGACATGAGGCCGTAATTTTCCATCATGATAACGCATGGCCAGGTATGAGAGCGCCGAACAAAAACTATTTAACCGTAGATCGAGCTTTGTATTAAAAATTATACATTTCAATTTTTAAGACGATATAACTTTAATTCAGAAAAAGTTAGATGCCTGATATTTTTTGAATTCGTTAGTATTGTTATTGCCATTATTTTAAACCAAATAAAAAAAAGAAAATTTCAAACAGGGGTTACAAAATTCAAAAACTTCATAATTCTAGCCTATGTATCATTCGAATGAAAAAGATTTTTTTCTAAAATAAAATATATTTATCTTAATTTTTTGTTAGAAAATTTTAACCATTTTCATAAAACTTTTATCACACAACTTGTAGTTTTATGTAAGAAATAACACTCTATAAATAGTTTGGGATTAGCTATCATACTTTCAGAGCAGCCCATATATCCTTTTTTAAAGATTTTTAAAAATTTAATTTTTTGTTCGCCTAAAAGGTAAGAAAATTAATAAAAATATATTTAAATAATGATGCTTATGTTTTTATGTTCCTTTTTGGTATATTTTCATCTCAAATTAAAATTTTTTAGCAACAGAATTCGAAAACTTTTTAGTTTTATTGTGTAAAATGAAAATTACATCCAGCGATTTTAATTGAAAAATGATACTTAATGATGAAATACTTGCAGTTTTTCTTATAGTGTTTTCTTTCCTTTTGTTTTGTTTTATTACCTTTTCAACTCATATTTAATTTTGTCGCTGTAGATTAGTAACTAATTGAATTTGATGGTCGTTGTAAATTCCGTGGTCCACCGAAATCGAATTGGCGGTTTTAGATTCAAATACATGCTACGTGCGTAGCAACTACTTACAGCAGTATTTCCCGTATCCGGGAAACCAGAGAGGAATCAAAGAGAGAGCATTGTTATTGACATAAACGATGTTCTATTGCAATGGGAAACTTTTTTACCTCACGTGATGTAGACTACAAATATTTCTAATGAATCACAAGAATGGTTTGTACTATCAGGGTTCAGCCAGCCCTCAACTGAGAGTGTTACTGATGCGAGTAACAATAAGCTGTCCTATCTAATCAATTGGAAACTTATAAATCGCCACAAAGCACGGTGCTAGACGTCAAATTATTACCATTTGGAAAGAAATAAAACCAAGCAAAACACCCTCACTGGTAGGCGATATTAAAAATTGTACCAATTCACGCTTGACCTAAAAAATCGAGCGGCTTTTATGAGACGAAGTCCATAAATTGGCAATAAGAACAAGTCGTAGCATCCGATAGACAATAGCTTGATGGGCCTGTTCTTTTAAAAAACTGTCTTAGTAAAGTATTTATTTCCAGCAAATTGGAGTAGTTTTTAAGTTATTGTGCATGAATACAGGGATAACCGGTATTCTGCGGACTGCTAGACTAGATCTATAGTGAGCGGCCCTAATCGAAAGTATACTGGTCTCAGGATCGGTGCCACTTTCTCAGATATTCCTCTGGCAAGTATTTGTGCGATCGTCTTGTTGAGTTATAGTGCTAGAACACAGAAATAACCGCTATTCTACGAACTGCTTGACTAGATCCTTAGTGAGCGGCCCTATTCTGCTCTCAGAGCCGGAGTCACTTTCTCGGATATTCATTTCCCAATTATTTGTGGGATCATGCTATTTGTGTACCAAAAGAAAAAACCCCGATTTAAAAAAAAACGAGATTCGACCTTTCTATATTAAGCCATCGATATGTTCCGTTTACTTCTCTAGAGAGCATAGGCCGCAGTATAGAATATGATTCCCCACCAATTGTTCAAATTCGTAAGAACACTTTTCTTTTAAAAAAACTTTAAAAACTATTCCTCCCGTAATCAAAATCAGCGGAAAAAGTTTCACTGATGGCACAAGTGACTTGAAATATTATTCTTTCCTTGATACCTGAATTTCCTTTTAACAGTTCGGCCGTAATACTAACAACATCCCCACAATGATAAGTCTAAGAACTGGTAGGTAGTCTAGTAAGTAGTGTATCAGCTTTTTAGAGGAGAGACCGTGGGTCAACACCGGGCTCAGAGAACTCGAACAGAACGAAGTAAAAGAAAATGTTTCTTTCGGCGACTTCCTTTCTTCTAAAATCTGGAAGATAGTCTTAGTCCAGTAGGTACTGTGCGGTCTTATTAAACGTAAGGCCACGGTTCAAACCCCAAGTCAGACATTTCCAGCAAAACGAAATGTGAAACATATTTCTTCGGCTTCCTTCCTCTCAGCAGGATTTCTGGTAAAAACTCTGATAGCCAATAAAATTGCCAAGAAGAATTTCTCAAATCAGTGGTTCGGAGTTGACATGAATATAATTGACACACACAATATAGATTGTGAGAGAAGCTAGGTTTTAATCCTGACTGAAGGGTTGCAATTGTCAATTATGTACATATATATTGACTTTCAAGATGCCGTCATTAACAGAAAATACTCAGATGGCAGGATCGAAGATAAACTATGGATGCAAATTGAATGTAGGCTGTAGCAGAAGAAACAATCCATCTAGTGGTCATAGCAGGCAGAAGGTCAAAGTAGCAAAATTGTTGATTGTGACGACAGAAGTTCTGAAAGAGGTGATAAGTAGGTAGGTAGTTAGGTTGGAGTGATAGCTTTGATACCAAAGCTCACTTGAAAACACATAGCGACCCGATGTGATGCCATACGTAAGCGCAGTCCCGAATTCACCTACAACGTACATACATACATAATTGGTCATCACAGATTTTGGAGCAGAATAGGTTAGGTTAGGTTAGGTTAGAGGACATGTACTTGTCAATTAAGACAAGTACAGTACCCGGAGGTCAAATTGACCCAGTGTACAATGTCCTAGTTTCTCACACCACTTATGTTGTGTGCGTTAATTTTTATACATGATTGGCGGGACCTAGAGTTTAAAGTCGACTTCGAACGACAGATTTTTGAGAAACTTTTCATGGAAATTTTATTTACTCTCAGAGTTTTTGCCAGAAATCTGCTGAGAGGAAGTAGCGGCACCTACAAATTTAAATTCGACCCTGAAAGACAGATTTTTTAGGAGACACTTTTTTATTGCAAGTTTTTATTTACTCTCAGGGTTTTTTTTGACTGCAAATCTGACTAAAATTTTGTAATGACCAACTAAGTAAGTAAGACGGAAGACTTTTTGGAAAGTCAATAGATAATCTTGGTCGAAGTTGATCGCAGCACAACAGCATTCCCTAAAGCCGATGGTTTTATGGATTCGATTTTATTAACAAATTTCAATTAAAATCGCTTAAGTGTAGTGTATTCTTTATTCTACCTAAACTTACTTTTCAAATTTTCGTTTATTTATTGCATTAAAATTTCTATTGACCCACATTTCATATGACCACAATCGTTAACTCAATCAAAAATTAAATGAAATTAGAACACCATTATAAGCCAACAATTTGGCACAATTTATTTTAAGTCAATACTAATAAACCATATAATATAACACAATACAACAACACAGACTGTATATAACACAGAGTATAACAACACAATATCAAAATTATTATGAAACAAAAAATCTGTGAATGTGGATAATAAATTTAAATTAAACAAGCAAAATAAATGGACATTAAAAATAAAACCAAAAAATTGGTCAGGCAGCAAGCAAACAAGAAGAATATGCTGGCTGAGCTAAAATAATACGTTTGTTTTTTTTTTTTTGTGGGTAGAAAAAATTAAATAAAATACAGGGAAGATGATACAAAAAAAAAAACTTTCGAAGAGAAAGAGATAGAGGTGGGGAGTATGGGTGTGTATAGAAACAGAAGCCATAAACCAGCTTATAAATATTAATGGGATTTTAACGAACAAACATTTTCTTAAACGTACAGACACACACACATACACATATATAGAGAGAGAGTGAAAGAGACAGAGAGAAAGATTTAAGCCACTGGCCAAAAACTTATAACAATCATACCAACACGAACTAAAGCAACACATAGCCAATCCAACCAATATGACTACTTGGGAAGCAACATAATGAAGGAAACTAAGCAGATGAGAAAAAGAAAAAGGAAAAGCGGAAGAAGAACAAGAAGAGAAAACTGTCTTAAAGACGAAATAAAATAAAGGAGGATAATAGTTGCAATTTTCTAACAACTTTATGAGCACAAGTAATATTACTTGACTGGACTGTTGTGGACTCTCCTAGACACATATGAGGCGGTAATAAAATACCCGAACCACCAACCAAAATTGAAAAGAAGCTGTACGTAATGCTGCTTGTAATGGTATGGCTTGTTTCTCTCTCTCTCTCTCTCTCTGCCTTATTAAAGAAAATCAATTGAAACTCATTTTCAAAGCTGCAAAGAACTATTTTCGCAAATGTGCATGGCTATGCACGTTTTACTACACTGGACGTGTAGAGTTATTTAATTTGCTGGCAAAGTTAAAGAGAATTTTTTAAATTGCTAAGAAGAAATTTAAAACCAATTGTTTAGTGGCAGCATAACGTAATGATTATAAGAAGTTGGTCAAGATTTTAACTCATGCATCTTTAACTCTCTCAGTCTTAAGGTAAATTTATCGCTTCCAGTCAAATTTGTTTAAGGCTTTAAAGACATGTAAAACGTTTAAAAACTTTTTTGAAATCTATTCAATCAATTCCTCACCATACATACTTAACATATTTTTAGGAAAATTTAAAAATTAGATACGGGTGTTTTGCTTTTACATTTTTTAATTTTAAAATTATAAACGAAAGCTACAAAAACAAAACAATGAACTTGTTTACAAATTATCGCACGGCTTAATGTAGCAACAAATACCAGCATAAGGAAAATGGTAAAAAAGTAACCAAAAATATACCAACAACACTGCAATAATAAATGTGAACAACGATGTTTACATTTATAGAGATTGCGAGAAGGCGAAGTTCGCCTTCAAGAACATTCATCAGATTGTTTACTTTGCGATATAAAAGGCAAGGCAAAGCAGGCGAATGAGTTAGTGAAGTTCAGTAGTCTTGTGTGTGAAGACGCGGTGTGTTTGAAGAGAGTAATCGTGGTTTGAAAATCTCCGTTACAAAGATCAGTGGAACAATTGTCTAATAATTGTTATTGTTTATGCAAAGGATGTAAACAGAGGAATAACAAACAAAGCAATTGTTGTTGTTTACATAAAGTTGTGAACAGTGGCACACAGAATTGTGCGAATAATAAAGAATTTTAATTAAAACTAAACACAAATTTATTTTTATTTTCTTTTGCAATCTACGAGCTCATATTTTAAACGTTTTTAAAATGTAAAAACTTAACAATACATAATTGGTCATTACAATCTTTCAGTCAGGATTTCAACCTAGCTTCTCACATCACTTAAGTTGTTTGTGGTAATTTTATATGTGAGTGGCGGCAGCTACAGTTTAAAGGCGACTCTGAACAACAGATAAAGTTTCCATGACAATTTTGTTTTCGGTCAGAGTTTTTGCCAGACATCTGCTGAGAGGAAGTGGCCGAAGAAATATATGCTCAGATTTCGTTTTGTTGGGGATGTCTGATCTCTGGTTTGAACCGTGGCCCCACGTACCTACTTGACTACTTCTTCTAGGTTTTAAGTTTCCCAAGAAATTTTAAATTGTCTTCATATGGAAATAATGGCCCAGAAAGAAGGTAATACTATGTCTTTAAGCCTCAACTAAGGTTTGCAATTCATATCTTCCTTAATAACACCTTTATCGGTCGCCAAGTTTTTAAGCAGTTGCCTTTAGTGATACATTCTCTCGTCAGTCTTCTGGCAAAAAAAAGTTCATCAAATCTCGGAGACGACTTTAAATTGTCGATCCCGCCACTTATGGATAAAATTAACACACAATACAAGGAAGATGTGACCAGCTTGACTGTAATCGCGACAAAAGGCTGTAATGAACAAATTAAAATGTGATATGTACGCTGAAGTCATCATTTCTTAACTTTCATACCATCCACTCACAATCGTAAATGAGATAAAAATCTCCCTTAAGATCCTGGATTCTCGACCCCACACACGGGCGAGGATGTTAATCCTCATAATAAAACTATGGGGCTAAACACTAACCCTGAATCCCAAATCGAATGTTGTTTTTTACAGTTATTCTTAAAAATCTCACATTTTCTAGATATTAGATTTTTAGCAACATTCTCCTATTAATTCGACCCATGGAAACAATTTTCAAATACCCCACAATGAATAAAGTTTCTTTGCAATATGAAAATTTTTCTTTTGATTACCATAAGCCTGCATCTGTAAAAATATCATCAAAAAATGGCCTCCATAATGCCATCATATTCATGGCAATGAAAAGCCTCAAAGACACACAGTCAATCAAAGTTATTGAAAACGTATTTACACTTCAATAAATTTTATTAATCTAAAACAACAACAACAATGACAACAACATTTAAAAGCCTATGTGATTGACCAATTGTTGAGCAGGCTAGCTAAAGGCTAAAACAATAACACTAAATAAGCCCCCCCCCCAAAAATAACTGTCATAATAAGAGCACAATGTAATGGCAAAGGCTTTAGCCATAACGGTTTCTATTTGTATTTAAAATTTCAATATCATGAATGCCCATGTATGAACATAATGATAATAATTACGTTGAACAACTAAAAACCATTGTATGTTGCACGTTCAACAATGGCGTAGGGCGATAGGGCAGTAGTTGTTTCAAAAAACAATAGACAAAATGGTCAATTGTTGTTGTTGTTGTTCGATGCGATTGAAATCGAAAAGACAATCTATAAACCATAATTATGGGTTTCACAAATATTATGATTAACATACCATGATGATGTTGACGTCGATAATGATGATGACTGTTATTAAAATAATAATAACATGACACATGGCATAACCATTTAGCCTTTCTACAACTACTACCAAGCTAGCTATTGTTGTTGTTGCTATTGTTGTTAAAAGAGAAATTAATTTTGATTTCCATTTAAAATCCAATTGAAATCTTTTGCAAAACAATGTACATTTTGGTACCCGCACTCATGTATGACTCGCACTTAGCCTGGCATTATTATCTTTACATTTCATACATGAGTGCAAGAGAATAACTGTTTGGGATTTTTTATATTGAGGTTGTATAAAAAGTAAAGGTGGTAAATTAAAAGGAATTTTATTCAAAAGTAATGTGGCACTTTTGACGAACTTTGGGTTTTTAAGGCCATAATTGAATGGGAAGAGCCTATTACCTACTTCTTCTTCTATAATCGGTCTTCATCTTCCAATATGGTCGGAGGCACTCTCCGTAGGGACGACAAGGAAAATACTGTCCTCGGTGTATCGTCTAAGCGCGATTAGACAAGTAAGTGGCTCAGAATGGTGTCTGGTGAAGCGGTACTGGTATTGGCAAAGACAATACCGACGGATGAGATGAGTCGGATAAACTTTAGCCATCTCGAGTTTCCAGGACGAACTGCAGCTATAAAGGCGGACGAACAAAGGACTTCCATGTACAAATGGCAATCACGATGGGAGAGATGGACATTTCACCTTGTTCCTTGGATGGAGAACGAACATTGCGAGCTGAACTACTACGTGGCCCGGTTCCTAACTGGTCATGTGTGCTTCAGGAAGTACCCGCACAGTTTTGTACATGATACTTCCCCTACAGGTTTAAACTGTGTAGTTGAGGAAGCAGATGCAGAGCATAGTCTAACATGCTGCCCCAGATTTAGGTGGCCCGGGGAAACGGGTTTCGGACCAACTCTGCTTATGTATGAGGTGTTGAATTCCAGGATTCTATGGAGCCAATACAGTCAGAGAATGGCTGAAGTTATGATAGTACTCCGAAGACTGGAGGAACGGAGGCGAAATTTGATTTAACGTGATAAAGCTTTAAAACTAACCAGCTCTCCGCAAAGTAATACCTTACGGCAGTCCCGTTGAGGGAGAGTGGTTGAAGTGTGTAGGGGGTGGGTTTAGTACGTAGGCACCAGTGATAGTGAATCGTGCACTCTTTTGTTGGAACAAAAGTGTCTTTCGAAGATTCCCACTTCCGGGTCAAGAAAAAAAACATACATACATACATACATACATACGTACACACATACATATGTACATACATATATATATACATACATACATACATACATATATACATACATACATAATTGGTCATTACAACCCCTTAGTCCGGATTATGACCTAGCTTCTCACACCACTGATGTTGAGTGTGTTAATTTTATACATGAGTGGCGGGACCTACAGTTTAAAGTCGATTTCGAACAACAGATTTTTTTGAGGATCTTTTCATGGCAATTCTTATTTTACTCTCAGAGTTATTGCCAGAATTCTGCTGAGAGTAAGTCGCGGAAGAAATATTTTTTTATATTTTCGTTTTATTGGAAATGTCTGACCTGGAGTTTGAACCGAGGCCTCACGCTTATAAGCCAAAATACTACCTACTAAACTACGGTGACTTCAGGTAGTAAATTCTTATTCTTAATCTGTCGTTAAGTATCACAATGGTCGCTAAGAGTTCATGGCAATTCGCATTGGGTACAATTCATTTCTATGCTTTAATCTGACATAATGATATCCTTGATATCGACTGACCCGAGTAGAGTTTAAAGTTCTCCACTGATTACTATTTTATGGGTCTTACTTAACCTATATTATCGGGCACTGTTCGATAGTGTTCGCGAGTCAATAAAGAATCTATCGAAACATATAAAAATCGATCGGGCCAGATCTGGACTGAGTAGGCGTCCTACTTACTTAATTGGCCATTAACAACCAGATTAATGGATTTCGTCTTGCCTTAACACATCCTTCCAGGCACCTCTGCTCCTTACTTCGCCTTCACTAGTTGGGCTTCCTAGATTTGATTCTTCCAACACAAACCAGGTCGTCCTCTATGCCGACTTCTGCAAATTCACGTCTCGTCAAAGCTTCCTTCCCCATTCGAAGGACATGGCTAAGGTTGCTTCTGTTAATACCCTGCACAACGTCCATTTCGTTGAGAAACTCATACAGCTTATTGTTGCATCGGATGCAGAAATCATCGCCAACTCGCATTGGAGCGAAGATCTTACGTAGGACTTTTGTCTTGAATACTCTCAATGGTGCTACATCAGTGATTAATAGTGTTCATGCCTCAGAGCCATAAAGAAGTACAGGGAGGCTGAGATTCTTAAAGAGTATTAGATTTGTCGTACGAAAGAAAAAGGTCTCTGCTACTCAACTGCCTATTGAGACAATAGTTGACACTGAGTACGTGACATTAAGGGATCTATTACTTCCCTGGACAGACTCTATGACATCTAATAGACAGGCTATTATGATGTTAACTCGAATATATAGAATGGGAATGTGTGGAAAGCTGAACCAACTTGGAATAGAAACTAAGGTTACCTTCGGCTAAATCCAAGGACCTGTGGGAATTCGCGCGCAATGTGCAAGCAGATGAGTTTTCACGCCGCTGATAGTATATTTCAATATTTCTACGAAGCGGGAGTAGATGCTGAAGTATACTCAACGAATAGAAGGTTAGTGAGAGACAAACTGAAATTAGTGTGTAGGATTAAAGGAGATGTTATAGGGATGCTCTAAATAGATTGAAGGCAGTACAATAGAATGTTTGGTCGCTGTACTAAAGCAATTCTTCACGGCGATATTGATAATGATAATAAACTGGTTGGTCTTTATTTTTATGTCCAACAGACTACTCCTAAACCATACAAACCGCCTTTCTTACTAATACGTCGTTGAAACATATTCGAGGTAAATTTGGTTAGAATCGTTCTGCTTCAGTTTGTAAATGTAAATAATGGGTGAGTGCAACAAAGCCTTTCACTTTCAGTCGTTTTGATTTCTTCGAGAAATTGTTCCATTTTGCTGCATTTCAGCAGGGTTTTATTGATGGAACTCTTGGTCTCGTGTGGGAGTTTCTTATAACCTATAAACGGATTCCAATGTACCAGCCAAAAACAATACTTCCTCTTTCCTTTTTCGCAAAATCTATGCAATAAAAAAAATCACAGAAACATACATTTTCGAAACCGAAATTTATGTCAAGTAATCTTCGCAAAATATGCCTGGATCCGTTCATGAAACCTTTAAAACACACACTCATTGAACACAGTTGTGGATACCTTTTATGACACCCAATATTTATATTCAAAATACTTATATTTTTTTATTGTATATGTATACAAGAGACAGAGACTAGTACATAACTGCCTTTTATTCTATTCAATTCTATTCAATAGAAATTAGAAAATTTTAACAGTAAATGTTCAATTTTGTTGCATACTTAGCTTAACTTCCTTTCAAAGGAAACTACTTGTGAAAGCGAGAGAGAGAGAGAGAGATGGAGTTTTAATAACCACTTCATTGTATTGCCAGTGTGTGTGTGTATGTGTGACTGTGTAACATTCCTGTCTATTTGAATATACGAAATCCATTTGATTGTTATTTTAATTATAGAAAATTTGTTTAATAAAGAAATTTCCATAGAAAATCCATTCGAAAGTATTCATTTCAATAATTAAATATTTATACGAAGAATATTAAATGAAAATAAAAATTTTGTAGCATATTTTAAGGCAAAATACAGGTTAAACAAGCATTATAAATATAATTAAATTAATTAAAAAGAGAAACATGAAACCAAACGAAAGTGAACTGAAATTGGTTGCTGGAAGAACCTTCCTTGTTGATCATTACAAGGTGTTTTAGAACCTGGCTATTTGTAAAAGGTATGATGGTGTTACGTAATCTGTAATCATGTCTGCCCAAGGGACTTCAAAACACTTTTGGATGTATAATTCAAACATATCTGTTTCTTTGGCCACATTAATCAAGACACAGACAAGGCCGAAATGTCTGCTGATCCCTACCTCAAATACGTGCGTCACCGGTCCTTCAATCCGAAGGGAAAAGAAGAGTCATACTTATCGGTGTATAATAATGCGCAAAATAACGTACATTTGTTTGAGGATGATTAACAGCTCTTTGTTCGAACCGACGCAATGATTATCTTGGCACATTCCCATTCTGTGGCAACAAAACGGCGGTACCATGTCCCTTAGTACGCCGAATAAAGATAACTTCTAAGGGAATCTTATTAGAGGCTAGTATTCTATTTTTCTTTCAAAATAATTGTTACGTAATGGGCTTCATTTGCTACGCACAACACGTATACATACATAACTTACATAATTGGCCATTACAACCCTTCAGTCAAGACCTGTTACGACCTAGTTTCTCACACCACTTATGCTCTGTGTGTTAATTTTATACACGAGTGGTGGGACCTACAGTTTAAAGTCGATTCCGAACGACAGATTTTTGAGAAACTTTTCATGGCAATTTTATTTTACTCTCAGAGTTTTTGCCAGAAACCTGCTGAGAGAAAGTCGTCGAAGAAATACTTTTTTTGTATTTTGTTTTGACCTGTTTGTTCTGACCTGGGGTTTGAACCGTGGTCTTACGTCTAATAAGCCAATACACTACCTACTAGACTGCGGCGACTTCATAGCTTACCATGAATTTAAAGCGCAAAAGGTTGGATTGAACGTGAAGAGTTAACAAAAAAAATCGAGTGCTTCTCTGTCATCCATAAGAGGCTACATGGAGGCAGCTTGTGAATTTAATTGCTGTGGGATCGCTTTACAAACACGACTTGTTTTGTTTACACGCAACTTCACACAAGGCTGACTGAATTCTTACTGACTGCTGCCTGCTTTGTCGAGCCCTTTTATAGTCCGACACAACCAGTCTAACGAACATTCTTGAAGTGGAAGGTTCGTAATCTCGCCTTCTCGAGATCCCTATTGCTAATACATTTTTGTTAGTGTACTTTGCTTATGTTGTCTATCCCTTTTTGTCACATACTTATTGTTGTTGGTACCAGGCGCAACCAGGTTCGTCGTACATATGTGTGTGTGCAGCTTGAGATAATCAACACGTTCATTGTATTCTTAGTGTTAGTGTGTATTTGTATCGTGTGGCTTTTGTTTATCGTTTTTAATGTTAAACGATATTAGGTCGTTTCGATTTGTCAGGGCACCTAATCCATACGTATTTTTACTTTATCTGCTTTTGAACACAAAGTGCTGCTGCTGTATTAATGCCTCAAACCAGTTAATGTAGAAATCATACGAAGAAGTCGTATGCAAAACTAAAACCTACATTAAATAGTCATTAATTCTGGGCCATTGTATTTTGTATTCTGTTACGTTAAACTAGAATACAAAGCCCACAATAAAAATTTAGTTTTTATCTTAAGCCCAAGCACACTCTCTCTCTGTCTTAATTAGCAACACAAATAAAATGTGTGGCACTTAATTCCCAATTTTGTTAGGCAACACAGTTTTGCTTTAAAATGTGCTCTACCCTCTCATATGAAAACAATACAAAATTTCTCCTCCTAATGATTATTGTTTCTCTCGCTCTCCCCTCTCTCTCTATTTGCTGCTCGACAATTGCAACTTTAATTACGAAACAAAACTGCATGTTTTTTATAAAAACTCCGTTAATTTACTTTTCGAACTTTAAGCAGAGAACAGTTGATGTCATAATGAAATTGTCTGATTACAAGCATTGGGTTAACTGTACGGCTGATAAGTGCTTTGGTGAAAGAGTCTGTGGGCATATTATTTACTCTACGCAAATATATTTGGTTTTGAGGTCTTCATTGGCTAGAAATAATTTGACTTCGTTTGAATTAATATTTATGAGCATCAGATTTGAATATCGTGCTTAGCACGGCTAAAGGGTAGATTGTTTGCGTAATGTATTGTACGTAACGCTTTTCAAAAGACCACGGACGAATGTCCTTACGATAAAATATGGGAAATTAGGTAGCAAATGCCTCTCTCTCTCTTTAGCCAATTTTGTGGAAGTAGCGTTAAAATACTGGAATACAATCCACTTCGCTGCTGTACTCTAATGAGTTAATAAAAAGCAAGGAGGCTACGAGGGTAATAAGAGTCACATAAAATACGTTAACCAACTAAATTCTAAAGATTGATGAAAGATATCAAATTGTATGAGAGGGCCTTATACCCAACAACATGACATTCGGTCCTATTTATATTCGTGGAAGCTATCTTCTACTGACTAATGGCAGATGAAGCTGTCTTTGAAAGGTGATCGTTGAAACTCTGATAGGATCTTAAATCTGAACAATGACTCTTTCCGCTTTTCCTTTAAAGTTGTTTTTTAGGAGATGATATGATCACGAGAGCTGTCTGGTTTAAGCAAAAACTTTTCGGGAAATATTGATTTAAACGTATTGCTACGTTTCTACCTTTTAAGCGCGTTTAAAATATGAGCTCTTGGATTGGAAATAAAATAAAAATAAATTTGTGTTCAGTCTTAATTAAAATTATTTATTATTCACACAATTCTGTGTGCCACTGTTCACAACTTTGTGTAACCAACAATAATTGCTTTTCTTTGTTATTCCTCTGTTTATACCCGTTGCATAAACAATAACAATTACTAGACAATTATTCGACAGATCTTCGTAACGCAGATCTTCAAACCACGATTACTCTCTTCAAACACACCGCGTCTTCACACAAGACTGACTGAACTTTTACTTGCCTTGCCTTTTAAATGGCAGAGTAAACAGTCTAATGAATGTTCTTGAAGGCGAACGTTCGTGGCTTCGCCTTCTCAAAATCTCTATAAATGTAAACATTGTTGTTTCATTATTGTTGTCTGTGTATATTGTTTTTGTCGCCGTAGTCTAGTAGGTAGTGTGTTGGCTTATTAAGCGTAATGCCAGGGTTCGATCCCCAGGACAGACATCAAAACAAAAATACAAAAAGTATTTCTTCGGCGACTTCCTCTCAGCAGATATCTGGCAAAAACTTTGAGTGTTAAATAAAATTTCCATGAAAAGTTTCTCAAAAATCTGTCGTTAGGAGTCGACTTTAAACTGTAGGTCCCGCCACTCATGTATAAAATTAACATACACAACATAAATGGTGTGAGAAACTAGGTCGTAATCCTGACTCAAGGTTTGGAGGGACCAATTATGTATGTATGAATGTATTTTGTTTATATTTATTCTTTAGTGTTTGTTGTTGTATTTTTGTTTACTTGTTTACCAGTTTTTTATGCTGGTGTTTGTTGTTGTATTTTTGTTTACTTGTTTACCATTTTTATGCTGGTGTTTGTTGTTGTATTTTTGTTTATAATTTTAATGTTAAGCGATGTAAAAGCAAAATACCAGCATCTAAATTTTTCATTTTCCTAACAATATGATCACTAGAGCTGTCTGGTTAAAGCAATTGGAAATATTGCTTTAAACGTATTAACGGAACTAGTCTCTACTAACGGTGTGACCTGATATTATATAAGTTTACAGATCTGTTGGACTTGCCATGTTACGCAAAACCTTTTTTGGTGTAATGAGAGGTTAAAGTCCAAAAGGGAACTTATTAGTGCTTAATGTCATGACTTCCGTCAAGGTTAGATGCACTTTGCAAAGAGGGAGAGAACGTTTGCCGTCTTTACTGATATGTTACGATGTTTGTTTAATGAAAGTTTCACAAAATATGCTCTTCAATTAAGTCTAAACACATTGAGCTTTAGTCGCCGTAGCCTAATAGGTTGGGTGTTGGCTTATTAGACGTGAGGCCACGGTTCAAACCCCAGGTCAGACGTCTCCAACAAAACGAAATATTAAAAAAATATTTCTTCGGCGACTTCCAATCAGCCAGAAATCTGAGAGGAAAATAAAATTGCCATGAAAAGTTACTCAAAAAATCTGTCGTTTGGAGTCGACTTTAAATTGTAGGCCCCGATACTCATGTATAAAAATTAACCCACACAACATAAGTATTGAGAGAAACTAGGTTTTAATCCTGACTAAAGGGTTGTAATGACCAGTTATGTATGTATTTTTGTATATTAAACAAAATCTTAGACAGTATGATGAAAGTAAAATACTTTATAGACTAGTGAGTGCTATTGCTTAGTTACAGCACTTTTAAATGGAACTTTAAAAGAGTTTTTCAATTAACCAGTATAAGCGTTTTATTATTTAGATTACGGTAGCGAGGTCGGCAAAAAGAGTAACCAACCTATGCGGAATGTAACATTAACATGGTCTTCCAAAGCAGTGTCCTACTCTCATTTTTATACTGGACGGTGAAAAAAAGTTGGCAGTTAGGAAACCTCAATTTGTTACATCCAAGAGTTGTAGTTATCCCAAGCGGTAAATTTTTCATTTAAAATGTCTCTTATGAATATATTACTTCGAAGCCAATATAGTATAGTATATAGTATGGGTATAGAGTGCATCCTATAGTCGTTCCTTACCCTCTGTTTACTTGCTTTACGTGTTTAAAATTGAGAATATTTTCTACAATTTGCAAATAACTGATCCGATAACAATTCAATAATAAACGAAATGTTTGTTTTCCACTTGACTACACCAATTATTCGCTCTCTTTCGCTCTCTCTCTTACACTGTGTATGTAGCTTTCTCGTTTCCATGATGGTGAAAACGCTTTTCCTCAACAAATACTCAAAAACACAAACACAGCCATTGAGCGCAATAGTGCTGTTGATATCAGGCAGTAACATATGAGAAAAAAAATGAAAACAACATGAGAATGATGCATGTATTTTACAGATGAAGTGAAATAAACAGATGCTGCTTCAAAACTTAATATTTGCATGTCTGCGTGCATTAGTGGATGGGGTTGTGGCAATTTGTGGCAATATTGTTATTGTTTTTCTAAATACATATGAAGAGGCAACATTAGAAAATGAGCATCAATGCTGATGATGCTCTCATTTAACTTAAATTATACAGAAAATTGCTTTGTAGCGTTTTTAACTGTTGTTGGAATGTGTAGGAATAGTAGTATAATCGTGATGCTTTAATGTTTAAATAAGGCTTTTAAGAGGATTTTATATTGAGACGGGTTCATGTGGTCACATATGAAAATAAGAGCCAATAAATTGAAGTCGTGGTAGTCTAGTAAGTAGCGTGTTGGCTTATTAGACATGAGGCCATGCGGTTCAAAACGCAGGTCAGACATCTCCAACAAAATGAAACATGAGAAAAATATTTCTTTGGCGTCTTTCTCTAAGCAGGTTTCTGGCAAAAACTCTGTAGATGATATAAAATTGCCATGAAAAGTTTCTCAAAAATCTGTCTTTCGAAGTCAACTTATCTTTTTTTTGGGGTCGATATTCAGGCGACAATCTGAGAGAGATTAGCTAGTGCCACCTACTACAGCTCTAGAGCAATTGATACAAGATATGGCACTTTTCACGACACGTCTTAGGGCCTTATTATACAAATTATTCTCTCTAGTCACTCTTCTAACATTTCTCATCTTACGTAACGTACGTATGAGTAATTGGTTATTGCAGCCCTTCAGCTAGGATTACAACCTAGCTTCTCACACCACTTATGTTGTGTGAATTAATTTTATCCATGAGTGATGGGACCTACAGTTTAAAGTTTAAAGTCGACTCCGAACGACTGACTATTGTGTAACTTTTCAAGGTAATTTTATTTACTCTCAGGAGTTTATGCCAGTAATCTCCAGACCTTACTTCTTATAAGCCAACACACTACCTACTTGAATTCACGCCTTAGCCTTGACTAAGCAGTAACGATTAGACTTTTGACATTATCCGCCCCAAGGATGTTCCGAAAATCTGCATGAAAACTTTCAACTTGATCAGGATTTTTCTCCGAATAGTTTAATCTCAAGAGATTTTGCCGGCTTCTTGACATTTGCAGTACGTTTCAGGCCGAAGCAATGGTTATATAGCACCCTGTGGAGTAAGGAATTAACAAATAGTGGGGTTTTTATCCACCCTGACAGGGTGCAGCCAGCCTTCAGCTTTCAAGTGGTTAGCATACACATACACATACATAACATACATAATTGGTCATTGCAACCCTTCAGTCAGGATTACGACCTAGTTTTTCACACCATTTATGTTGTGTGCGTTAATTTTTATACATTAGTGGCGGGGCCTAGAGTTTAAAGTCAACTCCGAACGACAGATTTTTGAGAACTTTTCATGGCAATTTCATTTCCTCTCAAAGCTTTTGCCAGAAATCTACTAAGAGGAAGTCGACGAAGAAATATTTTTTCCATCTCCAATACACTACTTACTAGACCACGGTGACTGGTTATCATATGCAACAACTTTCTTGATCTGTTTTTCCACAGCAGTTTTTTGTCTGCATAATATGGGTTCCTGGTCATCCCGGATATCGCGTATAATAGTGACCCTAATGAACTTGTCAAAGCAGCTACAATGCTAGCAAATATCAATGCATACATGATTTCTGATTCAATAAAACAATGGTTATGGGCCTACACTCAGCCACAAAAGTATACATACGGTTAACAAATTTCAGAAATTTCTTAAACTAATCCGTTTTCGTTGAAAATCTGACATCTTTCTTCGATTTTAAGACGGTCTTTTGCATTGGTTCAGAAATTTGTGAAATTTTTTAATCGGATGTATATTTTTGTGGGCCTGTGCGGGGCCACAATTCAGTTCAATTTCTTAACAGCAAGGAAACTATAAAGATTTTCAACGAAAACGGATTGGTTAAAAAATTTCTGAAATTTGTTAACCGTATGTATACTTTAGTAACTGTGTGTACATACATAACCCTATTATAGCCACTACCTTTACCATGCTGTCAACAATATTCATGTACAACAACATGCCTTGCATATGATTATGTTCACTTTTCCCGAGAAATATGTAATGCCCACATACAAAAAAGCTACGCTCTAAACACATGCCACATGTATGGGACGCATTGAGGCATGCAATACGAAAACATTGGCAATTTAACAAAACGTTGTTGCTAAAGTGCATTCAGGCAAATGGTTCATTTCATTTGTTGCCGATCGCTAAAGGTACTTACACATACGCATTTGAATCAATACCAATGGCAACAACGTTAATGTTAACAACAGCAACCAGGCAGCCAGGCAGCCAGGCATAGGAGCATGGAATGGCAATTGAATTTCGGAATACAATAAATAAACTTTTGCTCTTATGACTGCTTTATTACTACTACTACTACCACGGGTATTTCGTTATTCAATGCATAAGTATTAGTGAGTGTGTAGGTATTTATGAAGCGCTTTTTTTTTGCGTGGCAGTAAGTGGCTTAAAGAGCAAGTCTATAAAGGGTTACCAGTTGAAATGGGTAAAGTACCTCTGAAATGCTTGATTGTAACAATTTATGGCAATAACCATTGGTTACCGGGTATTATGAAATGACATGTAAAGTAGGATTCAATTTCTCTCCCTTGCTCTCTCTCTCCCTTTCTCTTTCTTATTTAGAATGACTTTACAGAATTATTTTAAATTTTATTTAAGATTTGTTAGAATTTTTTTTCAATTTCCATTGCAGAACCTTTTGTTGGCCTTAAGTCCCTTTAGTTAATAGATTTTATTTTGATTTATTATGCATTATATGAACTCCATAGCTGCTGTCTATTTTTATTTATTTTAAATGCTCATTTCAAAATAAAAATAAAATCGAAAATAAATTTCAAAATTCGAAAAATAAATGCCATTTGTTGTAATAAATTTAGGGATTTAAAGGATTTCATGCCTTAAAAAATATTTAAAAAATAAAAAACCTATCATACACTATGCCTAGCTAAACATAGCATCTTAAATATTAGATTTTTATTGTACAAAAACAAAAATGATTCTCTGCTTTATCCAAAATTTATTTGAATATAAAAATAGAGTCTCTCATATTCATTCAGAGAATAATTTATGAATTAAAATATCATTCGTTTTCATGTTCATAAAAATCCCAGACATTGTTTTTTTTTTGCTCATAAGCTTTTAAATCTATAACCCAGTGAACATTTTGTTTAATCAAAATCAATGTTCAATAAATTAAAGAAAATTGTTCTTCACTTCACTAAAGTCATTGTAGTCTACTAGGTACAGTGTTCGATTCAAACCCCAGGTCAGACATCTCCAACAAAACGAAATATGGAAAAAAAAATTCTTAGGCGACTTCCTCTCATTAGCCTTCGGGTAAAAACTCTGAGTGAAATAAAATTGCCATGAAAAGTTTTCCAAAAATCTTTCGTTGGGAATCGACTTTAAACTGTAGGTCCCGCCGCTCATATAAAAAATTATCACGCACAACATAAGTGGTATGAGAAGTTAGGACGTAATCCTGATTGAAGGGTTGTAATGACCAATTATATATGTATGTATGTAATTAATTCTCTTAGGCATACTGGCTGTTACTAAGTCATCACCCTATTGACCCTGGAAATTTTGATTTATTCATCGGCGAGCTTTATATTGGTGCCAGCACATAATGATATCGTTGGAATTTGCGTTGCTGATAAATAATTGCATCGGATAATTACAATTCTCACAGGCCGCTGACCTAATGGAAGGCTTGCTAGGCTTATTGGAGTAGGCACTCCATCAAGTAGGCATTCTCGCTGACCACTGCCCTATTTGAAGGATTATTGCTGGAGCAGGCAGGCATTACCTCAAATAACTTCTGCGTAAACTATGGGTCTGAGGAGAAAGAAATGATTATGTTTCACATAACGTGTTAGTGCTTTGGCTTTTGACAGAAAGAGACGAAGATTTTTTAAGCATTCATTTTCGTTCAACCTTGTCAGAACCCTTCTTCAGAAATATTACTGCAATAGAAGTATTTATTCTAGAGCCATTATGACCCCCAGTTAGATATTAATTGTGGTATTGTAATGGGCAAAAACGCTGACTTAGACTTCTCCCCCTAAAGCAATCTGGGCGTAACCTATCGCATGTCCATAGAACTTCTTTTGCCAATCTTGTTTACATGAAATAATTTTAGGGAGTTTCTTAATAATTTGACGTTCGGAGTCGATTTTAAACTGTAGGTCCCGCCACTCATGTGTAAAAAATACGCACAACATAAATGGTGTGAAAAGCTAGGTTGCAATTTCGACTGAAGGGTTATAATGAGCAATTATTGTGCATTCTCGTAATTGTGTAGTCGATCAACCTACAATTTCTTTGTTTGTTTGTCTTGTTTCAGTATGGATGTCTCGCTGGTTGATTTCCATATTGAGGTTGAAAATGTTGCGGTAGAATATTTTATTTGTTATCCAAACTCGCCTAGTTCCACATTGATTCCGAGCAACTAATTTGAGAAGCATTTTCAATTTGTGTAACTCTCAAAGCTTTTGCCAGAAATAGGCTTAAGGATGTGAAGCAACTCGGAAGGAAGTAACATTTTCTTATTTTTTTAATCAAGAAAGAGGAGCCGAGAATTGAGCTTAAAACTTTGGTCTAGTACGCCCAAATATTAGGCTATGGCAACTAGATAAGTTGGATATTCTAGGATTGCTTCCATCTAACGACTTCTGCCGTGGTTGCAGATGCTTTGCACAAGAGAAGGCTGTTATCCACTTTGTTTGTCAATGCCCATCTCTTGGGAGGTGCAGATATAGATCATTTGGCTTTCCAATCCTTGTCAGCTTGAGAGAGCTATCACCCATTGATGTCAAGGATATAGCTTCGTTTATCAAACTTTCAGGCTGGTTTCCCAGTGTGGGGTGATCGTGCTTTAAATGTGCAGCCCTTGTGCTGACCGACTTTGGAGGAACTTGTTCAGTAAAGAAACTGCGATCTCCTGTAGCGTCACAACGGGACGTTATGTGTGCTCAAATGAGCTTATGGTATCAAGCTAGGCTTGCTTCGTGTGGATTGTATTGAGGTTCTCCACACTGATGTAACATCAAGCTGGCGCTTTTAACAGAAGCTTTGGTTTTCATACGAGTGTCGAGGTAACTATAAATCGAACTATTAATTATGCTAACATCTCTTGTTAGGTTTTTAAGCAATGTATCAGTGGCCGAAGTATAAGTAAAGCAGCCTCAATATTCAATCCTATAAGAATAGACTCTGTGTTCAGTGTTCTATTGTAACCACCAAATGATTGGCTATTCATCTAATTTTCTATATAAAAATCATTTAATTTTTTTAGTTACAAATCAATCTTCACTGGTTTATGTATTGCATTTGCCCTTAAAAAATTCATAAGCATTTATAAAAATAAATTTATTTTTATTATTGAAATGAATGAAAAAAACAACATAATTTTTGTAAATTTTTTTAAACTCATAAAACTATGTATGACCGAATGTATGTCTGTATGTAAGGTATGTAATAATAATAATAAAAAAAAAAATCAAAAAAAAATGGATTACATGTTACAACATTTTTCAATTATAATGTCAATGAACACAGAATAGTTTACAATAAAAAAAAGGATTGAAAATAAAAAACAAATTTATAAAAATTTGTTTTTTGTAACATTAATACAGCATTTGTACTCCATTTGTATATTTCCGACTGCATACACATAGAAAAAAATCATTGAAATAGACACAGACACAGACATAGGATATTTGTTTCACTCTCTCTCTCTCACACACTTTTGGGTAAGTAAATAACAATGAAATCTAGAAACTCTGAATTGAAAAACTCTTGAATTTTTTTTTTTTTTTAATTTAAGTCATGTATTATATAATGTGTGTTGGGAAGCCTATTTACATAAGTCTTTCGGGGTAAAAAATGCTCAATAAGGTTTGCCGGATTACCATGAATAGATCACTTTTTTGAGGAAATATGTGAAATCTCTCTTACATTATTGCTTTCTGTACACCTATTCCTAGATAGATGTCGTCGTAGTCTAGTAGGTTGTGTGTTTGCTTATTATTCATGAGACCACGGTTCAAACCCAGACATCTCCCAAAATTTAAAAAACATATTTCATCGGTAACTTCCTCTCAGCAGATTTCTGGCAGAATCTATGCGAGTAAAATTAAATTTCCATGACAAGTTCCTCTGAGTCGGCTTTAAACTGTAGGTTCCGCCATTCTTGTACAAAATTCACACGCAACATAAGTGATGTGAAAAGCTACGTCGTAATCCTGACGGAAGGGTTGTAATGACCATTTATGTGTGTATTGTTACAATCAATGCGTCCCATACATGTGGCATGTGTTTAGAGCGTAGCTTTTTTATGTATGTATCACGGGAAAAGTGAACATAATCACATGCAAGGTATGTTGCTGTACATGAATATTGTTGACAGCATGGTTAAGGTAGTGGCTACAACAGGGTTATGTATTGCTACGTTTTTACCTTTTAAAAACGTTTAAAATATGAGTTCGTAAATTGCAAATAAAATAAAAAATTTTTAATTAAAATTCTTCATTACTCGCACAATTCTTTGTACCACTGTTCACAATTTGATGTAAACAACAATTGCTTTCTTTTGTTATTTCTCTGTTTTTTCGCTTTGCACAAACAATAACAATTACTAGACAATTATTCGACAGATCTTTGTAATGGAGATCTTCAAATCACGATTACTCTGTTCAAACACACCGCGGCTTCACACAAGACTGACTGAACTTCACTAGCTCACTCGCCTGCTTTGTCTGGCTTTTTATACGACAGGGTAAAACAGTCTGATGAATGTTTTTAAAGGCGAATGTTCGTGACTT
Source organism: Sarcophaga variegata (assembly GCA_932273835.1). NCBI lineage: Eukaryota > Metazoa > Arthropoda > Insecta > Diptera > Sarcophagidae > Sarcophaga > Sarcophaga variegata. The sequence goes on along the minus strand of OW026361.1, from coordinate 10,433,969 downwards.
CGCCTTCTCGACATTTCTATGAATGTAAACATCGTTGTTTATGTTTATTATTGTAGTGTTGTTGGTATACTTTTGTTTACTCGTTTAATATTTTTTTATGCTGGTGTTTGTTGTTGTATTTTCATTTGCTTGTTTACCATTTTTTAAGCCGGTGTTTGTTGTTATGTTAAGCAATACGATAATTTGTAAACAGTTTTGTTGACTGAATTGTTTTGTTTTTGTAGCTTTTGTTTATAATTTTAATGTTAAGCGATGGAAAAGCAAAACACCAGTATCTTGATTTTTAATTTTCGTAACAGTATGTATGTATTCCCGAGGTCAATTTCTCGTTATAAGCATTACAGCAATCAAACAATCAAACTAAAAACCAGATTAAAGGTTTAATCAGTTTAGCTAGGCTATCGAGAAAGGCTGAGAGACGTGTGCTTTCAATCAGAGAAATAAGTGAGAAATACCCTCTACAGCTTCAATCGATCTGTAACCTCTGCAAAAATCACTTGTAGACCAGCGAAATGTCTTTGCATGCCTGCTGACCGCTGAACATTATTTAAGTAGTTGATGGGCATGCTTTATCTCTTTATCTCTGTTTAGGTCAGGTTAGTGAAAATTTTAATAACCAAAGGCCTTAACTTACTTACTGACTTAATGAGTCATTACAACTCTTTATCCGGGATTACAACCTAATTTCTCCCACCACTTATGTTGTGTGTGTTAATTTCATACATGAGTGACGAACGACAGATTTTTGAGAAACTTTTCTTGGGTATTTTAGTTACTTTCAGAGTATCTGCCAGAAATTTGCTGAGAGGAAGTCGCCGAATAAATATTTTTTCATACTTCGTTTCGTCGAAGCTGGGGTTTAAACCGTAGCCTTACATCTAATAGGGCAAACAGTACCTACTAGACTACGGCGACTATTGCTCTCATACTGATTTTTTATTATTCGAAAGAAGAAACAAATACTTCCTAATATTTCGCTATTATTGAGATGTCTGAGCTGGGATTCGAACCACTAGCTCTTATCTAATCACCCAACACTCTGCATACTAAACTACGGCGACTTTCTTCACTTATTTTAAAAAGCAGTTTTAACATGATTTCAAAGTATAGGGTTATACATTTCGTGGTTTCAAAAGTAAACGTATATAAAACACATATAAAATAAAATATTTTTATTCATGATATTTCTCTTTTATTGTAAAGTTTGAACATTGACATTATGTGTGAAACATTACATCATTTAAATGACCTCCACGCGAAGTGTTGCAAGCATTCATTCTTTTGAGGTAATTTTCGACCGCTTTTTGACACATATTGGGCGGTATCTCAGCCATAACTTGACGAATGTTGGTTTTTAAGTGCTCAAGAGTTGAAGGTTTATCTGCATAAACACGGTCTTTGGTCACACATGATCTTGGTGGCCAGTTGATATCGCCACGATGAGAAATTACGATCCCAGGAAATGTCTCTTGCAATAAAGCCATATTCGCTCGAGTTGTGTGGCATGTGGCACCGTCTTCTTGAAGCCACAAATTCTCCAAGTCGGATTCTTCAATAGCAAGCAAAAAAAAAAGTCGTTTATCATATGACCATAACACTCCGAATTGACGGTGACAGTCGTTCCTTTGTCGTTTTCGAAGAAATAAGGTCCAATCACACCTGCGAACCAAAGAGCGCACCAAGCAGTGATTTTTTCTGATTGTAATGGCCGCTCTTCAATTACTTGAGAATTCTCAGAACCCCCAAATACGACAATTTTGTTTATTAACATACCCACCGAGTGTGAAATGTGCTTCATCGCTGAAGAAAATTTTGTTCGAAAAATTGCCGTCCACCGCCTGTTGTTCAAGCACCCATTCCACGTATCTACGACGTTGTGAATGATCAGCTGGCTTCAGTTGTTGCGTGAGGTGGACTTTATATGGAGGTAGGTGTAGATCTAAATGCAAAATACGCCATAATGTGCCGTAAGACAGTCCTAATTCCTGAGAACGATGAGGAATCGACACATTCGGGTCTTCGGCAACACTTTCACTTACAACAGCGATATTTTCAGCGGAACGAGCGAAACGATGATGCACAGGCCTTTCGATATTTGTAACCACTCCAGTCTCTTCAAATTTCTTCACAATTTTACCAATTGCTTGCGTAGTTGGACGATTATGTAAACTATAATGTCCTATTAAAGCACGATACGTGGCTGTGGCAGAATCACCATTTTTGTAGTAGGTTTTGATAATTTTTATGCGTTGTATGATAGTTAAGCGATCCATTTTCGTCAATGTTAGACTTTCAACTGAAAAGAAAAAAATTGGTTTCACAACTTAGTTTGACGGATGTCGAATTCTAGTCCCATACTTTTAAAAACCACGAAATGGATAACCCTTTATAAAAAGAATGTTAGTTCCACAAAAGAAGGCCTATTTCTTTTACAGAAAATGTTTAAGCAATATTCCTTTATATATTTGGCACAGGCTGATTACTTTTGTCTTACAGTGTAAATATTTATGAAATATTTTTTCTTTTCATTTTCCCAGACATACATTTATGAGAACATTTATGTGTGTTTCTGGTTATTATATGAAAAGCCATTTTGGAGAGAAATTGGACTACAAATGTTATATGTACACACAAGTGTGTGTGTGCAATTTGTAAATATAAATGTTAGAATTTCTAAATTTGTACAAATGTAAGTGAGAAGATCAAAACTATCTTATTGCTCAACCACACGTCCTATTATTGTCAGCATTGTAGGCCTCTAGAGTGTTATTAACCTTCGTTTGGGCAAATAGAGTCGACTGTTGTTCTCTCAAAACCATTTAAAAGGGTTTGTAAATGTTACCCTCGTATAACACCCATGTGCAAGTGATGTGTTGTTATTGTTTTGGTCATGTTTCTAACACCCATACATTGTACAACCACAAATATCAGTTTTTCTATTCAATTACAGCCTGTAAGGCCTGTATGGTATTCTTTTCGTTGTTAAAATTCGCGGTTAAAATAATTGTGAGGTTTTTCCTTGTAGTTTCTGTTAGAGGAGTACGAAAATGGAAGTTGGAACTGCCTAAGGCCTGTTTTTAAAATTTAATTTCCACAAAAACTAAATGGCATACATTACCATACCAGCTGCTCTGGCATTTGTTAACATTTTAAGGCAAATATTGTACAATGACGACGACGACGAGAATGAAATGGAAAATGTTTTAATTTTTAATGCCGGCAAATGAAATGGTTTTTTTCACTTGTATTATTATTAAATAAGTCTGTTTCTTTATATGCATGTACGTATGTATGTGAGTGTAGGATGTTAATTAAGTTCCTACAGCTGAGTATACATATTTGTGGTTATGTTTCCAAGTAATTACAATTTAAGCTTCCAGATGTTGTTTGTTATACGATACAGTTTCAATGCCATCATCAACCACACACTTCATTATGTTGAATTGTCTTTTAATTTTAAACAATTGGTTGGCGTTAATCAGAAATTTGTGGGAATTTATTTGAATTGAAAATGAATCGAATTACAATTGGTATTGAAGCACTAAGAGAAGAAAAAAAATAATTCATAAAAAAGAAAGGTTTTTGGTAGAAATTTAAAAAAAATTTATTGATTCAGAAAAATATCTTCGAATTATAAAAATTTTTTAAAATTTAACAAATTTTTTTAATGATTTTTAAAAAAATATTTCAAAAAACTACAGTGAGCGTCAACAGAAACTGTACATTGATAAGTATACATTAATAAATTTTTTATTTTCATATTTGTTTCATTACTAAAGGGTCCGCCAAATAACTTTTTTTTTTTTAAAATGCTTTTCAAATTTCTTTTTTTATTTGAAAGTACAATCCTTCCGGTTAATAATGGAAAATAATTTCATTCAAATGGCTGCCTCGGCTGACCATGCAGTAGCTTACACCAGAAGACGCCGATTTTAGCAAAAAAAATCATCTTTTCAGATGAAGCTCATTTTGATCTTGGCGAGAATGTAGACAAGAAAAATTGTCGCATTTGGGGCACAGAAAACCCGCACGTATATATTGAAAAGCCGACGCACCCAAAAGGAGTCACTGTTTGGTGCGGATTTTGGCCCATTGGCATAATTGGGCCAGTTTTCTTCGAAAATGAGCAAGGAGTGGCCGTTACAGTCAATGGCGATCGTTATCGGGCCATGTTATCGAATTTTTGTTCACAAAAATTGAAAAGGAGGCTATTGGCAACATTTGGTTTCAACAGGATGGCGCTACGTGTCACACAGCCGAAGCTACACTCGCTGTTTTGCGTCCTGTTTTTGAAGATCGCATTCTCAGCAGCAGAGCTGATGTCGTTTGGCCACCTCGGAGCTGTGATTTGACACCGTTGGACTATTTGTGGGGTGCCGTCAAAGATAAGTGTTACGCCGACAAGCCAGAGACAATTGACGCTTTAAGGGACAATATTCGTGAAGCCATTGATGAAATATAGCTGCACACAATCGATAATGTGCTTAAGAATTGGACCGATCGTGCAGGCTACTGCATGGCCAGCCGATGCAGCCATTTGAATGAAATTATTTTCCATTATTAACCGAAAGGATTGTACTTTCAAATAAAAAAAGAAATTTGAGAAAATATTCAGTAGTTTTTTTAAAGCATTTTCAAAAAAAAAAGTTATTTGGCGGACCCTTTAGTTTCTAAAATTGAAACAAAAAAAAAAATTACAAAAAATATCGAAATTTTTACAAATTTTTTCGGGCACTGATTGTTAAAATTTCTTTTTCTCTTAATGTACAGCTTCTTTTGATGCTCACTTTATATCCCCCTTGATTTTATTGCGTACTTTTTCTTTAAGAAATTAAAAGGATTTTTTGTTAAAAAACTTTTCATTAAAAGTTTACCCCTCTGTTCTGTTCTCATTACAGTACGATGACCCACAGTTTGATGACATTGGATATATCGGGAAACAAAATGCAACAAATACCGTATGAAGCTCTACAGAAACTACATTCACTAACGCGGCTAGTGGCACAAAGGTAAGATAATAAAAGAGGAATAAACCCCCCCCCCAAAAAAAATACAGGGCCTTCCAATAGAAACCGAAAAGAAAGTCCATTAAAAATATTTTAAAATTTAAAAAAAAATTATGGAAGAGAGTAAACATAGCGCCCTTTTAAAAGATTACATCCCTAGCTTTACATTATATGTCTGATGTATAACCAGTTTTATATTGAACAATAAGATACAGGAGCTTGAGTGATATCACTGTAATGGAAACTAGAGATTTAGAACAATCAAATCGTTGAATTAAATTTATTGATTTGACAGCGTAAGCCTGGATTGTACAGTAAAGATCAAACAGCTGTCAATGCCGTTGCAATCTTGTGAATGTAGTGCAACACTCTGTATTCTCTCTATAACGCCGAATTCATGGAAAACTCGTCTCTCATACACTTAGCGAGCGCTCCACTTCTATTAATTAAAATATTCACTGGTTGGCTCAAAACCAAAAACTTCCTCTAATGCTCGACGTTCTTCGGTGACACAATTGCTCTCCCACGTTACATGTTCCGTTGTTTCGAGTTCACCAGTATAAAGCAGCCACATAGGAATACCTACTGGCGCTGCATATGTTATCAGTAGCACTCATCGACGCTGAGGATTTATTGAAAGTAAATTTCCACTTTTCTGTGCATTCTCGTAATTCATATTTTGACACCACAGTTGTGGTTCGACTTCCACCTTTTCTGCCATTCTCTAATAGAGGGTGAGCGGCTCTCTTGATTCCGCTTATGCGACGATGCTGAACCTTTGCAATAATAAAGTGGGAGACTCTTAAAGCAGAGCATCCACGAACCTATGTTAGCTTCACATACGCATATTGATGTTGCGTAAAGTACGAACTTTTTGATGCTCTGGCGCATCATAAAGATTCGGCATTTAACGCCTCAGCAAGCGATTTATCTGTTAAGGCTTCACACCAACTATTGCCAGGTATTCTGTAAATTTCAGTGTCGTTGTAGTCTAGTACGCAGTGTGTTGTCTTATTAGACATGAGGCCAAGGTCCAAATTCCAGGTCAGATATCTCCATTAAAACGAAATATAAACAAATGTTTCTGCGGCGACTTCCTCTCAACAGATCTCTGGCGTAAACTCTGTGAGTAAAATAAAATTGCCATGAAAAGTTTCTCAAAAATCTGCCGTTCGGAGTTGACTTTAAACTATAGGGCCCGCTACTCATGTATAAAATTCACACACAAAACATAAGTGATGTGAGAATATAGGTCACAATCCTGACTAAAAGGTTGTAATGACCAATTATGTGTTATGTCAGTCTCGCTTCAATCATTACGCCAAGGTTCTGTATTGCCTCCTGTAAAATTTTCACGGGGCACACAGGTTCACTTACTGCCTTTGTCTTTGCGCATCTAACACATCCTTCATGTGTTCTGCGTAATATTTAATCCGTAGGTAGTATTGTCCAATCATGCAATTATTTTTGTAAACATCACCCATTGCTATGCCGTTGGCGCCCCAACGTCAAGATTTGACATGCCATCGTAGATCGCAGTCCAGAGAACCCTCATGCCCCTGTATACTCTGATATCCATGCTTATTACGTACTATAATGCACGGTGGCTGAAATAATCGTTTATTATAGAGAGTAACTACTCAAGTATGAGAAACTAGGTCGTAATCCTGACTGAAGGGTTGTAGTGACCAATTATATATGTATGTACGTATGTAACTACTCAAGCATGCCAAAACCTTCCTTAGATGTCAGGACGCTACAGCCCCTTGAAAAAACCCCTTCTTTCTGACAGCTGTTGAAGATTTACACAAACATATTCGGCTGTGTCCGCGCAGCGTCTTACAAAGTTGTGTTCTGTACCCTATCCGATCCAGAAACCCACTCGGTTATCGTTAATCGTTAAAACATTTCAAGAACATGATTTAAGTTTTTTTTTATTGCATGTTCCCTGTTCTTATTGGAAAACCCTTTCAATACAATATGTTGTCAAGTTCGAGAATACTTTATAAAGAAACACCACTTGTTTTTGTAATTATTTACAGAAACCTACTCGAAATCTACCGTTAATCGTTAACATCTTTTAAGATCATAATTTTATTTATTGTTTTTATGTGTGTGCTCTGTTCTGTTAAATACAATATTTTGTCAAGTTCTAGAATACACTAAAAAAAAACTGTTTTCTTTATTTTTTGCCATTATTTACAGAAATCACATAACTTCCTTGGATGTCAATTGGGAGGCTCAATATGATACCCTACGCTCATTGCATTTAGCAGGCAATGATATTACGGAAGTCTCGCCAGCATCGCTGCATGAAGCAAATGCTGGCCTAAATCATCCTTCATCGGCAGCTATACAAACCATTACGCGTGATGAAAATCTTAAGGGATCTCATATATCTTCCAATATCATACCAGGCATGGGCCATGTGGGTAATGGACATCCCATGGGTAAGCCATTTAATCGTTTGCAAAAGCTATTATGGCTGGATTTATCGAATAATCGAATCTATCACATCACACCGAATTTCCTGCCACGCAGTCTAATAACGATTGACTTATCGGGTAATCTATTGGGTACCTTTCCCCATCAGCTGTTCGAGCATTTATATGAGCTGAGAATTATATCGCTGAGGGATAATCTATTGCGCAGTGTACAGAATAAGGAGGTAAGGCAGGTGCGGATGCATTTGGAGAAACTCGATATGGGGCAGAATTTAATAGAGACTCTAGAGACGGATTGTTTTCAAACCAACTACTCGGATGTGCATATAAGGGCATTGAATATGGAGAAGAATTATATCAAGGAAATGCCACGTGCTGCATTTAAGGATATTGGCATTGTGCATTTGGTATTGGCCTTCAATCAATTGGAACGCATACATTTGCAAGCATTTGAGGGTTTGGAAGATACTCTGGAGTACTTGGATTTGGAAAGGAATTATTTGAATACCGTGCCTGGGGCCTTAAGAAGCCTAAATAGGCTGAAGTATTTGTATTTGACATCCAACAATATATGCCAATTGCAAAATCTGCCAGAGAATACAGAGCATTTGAGAGTGTTGTCTTTATCAGGAAATAATTTCACCATGATCCCTGTGGTGGGTTTAAAGAATTACACCAACTTGTCGTATTTGAACATGGGCTATAACTCCATAACGGATATACCGGAAGGCATATTTGCCGTGGATAATTGGGGCTCAAATTTGCAAACGATTTTGCTAAGGAATAACAAGATTACACACTTGCATTTGAATTCCTTTGCGGGCTTGGATCAAATACAGGAGATCTCTTTGAGTTTTAATGACATCAACATACACCATCCCATGGTATTTGAAAATGTCTCAAAGTCTTTGAAAATTTTGGAACTGTCCTTTGCTGTATTTCCGGCCAGGAGTATGGAATCCATAGATCCCTTAGATGCGTTATTTCCCTTGGCCCAACTGATGTGGCTGGGTTTGGATAACAATAATTTGAAATCTTTGAACAATGAATCCTTTTCCAATATGCGTGAGCTTTCTTATGTTAATTTGGGTTTCAATCAATTGAAATCCTTGCCCCGAGGCCTATTTATACCGGATGTCCACTCGCATTTGGTGGAAATCGATTTGGGTTACAATTCCTTGGATCATATACAGGCCCGGACTTTCTTGAACTTGGGTGATTTGCAGACATTGAATTTGCAATCCAATAAAATCAAGATTATCGAAAAGAATGCCTTCTACAATTTGGAGTTCTTGAGATACATAGATTTGTCCTTTAATCGTTTAAGCAATATATCGCATCAGGCCTTTACGATACTGCCAAGTTTGGCTAGCTTGGATATAATGTTCAATAACTTGTGCTCATTTTCATTGAAATCCTTTCATTTTGTATCCAATACCACCACTCCCCTGAAGCTGAATCTCACATATAATCGTATTGCCTACTTTGAGGACCAATTGACCTCCTATATGTACATTTACCACTTGGATGTCAGCCATAATTTGCTGACGCGCACCGATAGTTTTAGCAATTTGGCCAATACCTTAAGGTTCTTGAACTTGGCCTATAATGATATACAAACATTGGCCAATCATGCCTTGGGAGACTTGGAGTTTTTGGAAATCCTGAATCTATCGAACAACAATATCTCCTCCCTAAGGCGCCGCAGTTTCCAGGGTTTAAATTCTTTGCAGGAATTGGATTTAAGTAACAATCGTTTGGACCAATTGCAAGTGGAGCAGTTTTCCAATTTGCGCAAACTACGCATTCTAAAGATACAAAACAATAAACTGAAGGCCTTGCCACGTGAGGTGTTCATGAATACCCGCTTAGAGTATTTGGATATCTCCGATAACCAGCTGTCCGTATGGCCAGTGCCTGCATTTTCCGATGTGGGTTTTACTTTGCGCAGCATACAAATGTCCAGCAATATGCTGGAATATTTGGATTCCAGCATGTTCGTCAATTCCCAGTTTCTATACGACATCAATCTCAGCAATAATAAAATCACCGTCTTGCCCGATAATACCTTTAGTTTCCTAAACAATCTTACCAACTTGGATTTGTCTGCCAATCCTTTGGTTACCACCAACCTAAAGGAAATATTCCTACATACGCCTAGGCTAAGGCGTTTGAAAATCTATAATATGGGCCTCTATATACTGCCACAACTGAATCTGCCTCAGCTTTCGTACCTCGATGTCAGTGGCAACTATTTGCAGGAGCTTTCCTCTCTGCACGAAATGCGCCAATTGCGTTTTGTCAACATCTCGCATAATAAAATTGTAAATGCTTCCTGTGCCGTCGATCACTTGCCTAATTCGGTAAGGGTCCTAGACCTGGCCCATAATCCCTTAAGGCGCATATCCATACACGACATGGCCACCTTAAGGCATTTATCGGATTTAAACCTGTTGGATGTGAAAATAATAAATCCCTTGGCCTTTAGCAAATTGCGTTCCTTAAGAAAACTCCAACTAACCGCCCACAATAACTTGGGCGACATAGTTTCACGCCTGCCCGGCCTACAAGAGCTACGAATCCATTGTCTCGATAACAATATAGGACCTCAACTATTACAGAAACTGACCAACAACACGAAACTACAATTGTTAGAAATTTATGGTGCCAATGTACAAACCATTTCCCCTGATGCTTTAGAGGGCCTATCACGCAATCAACAATTGCAGGTGAAAATTTCCCATACGAAAATCTCCGATTTGCCGCCAGGCATATTTTATACGTTACGCTCAGTGCCTCATTTGTCCATCGACATCTCGCATAATAAGATCAATGCCTTGGCAGCAGATAGTTTTTATCCGAATAAAACGTATTGGGATACGGTGGGTACACGCAGTATTATGGGCGGTCTGGATACTTCCCATAATCCATTGGAGTGTGAATGCGGTTTGGTATGGTTCGGCCACTGGCTTAGAAGATGGCTTAGAGAATCGGCTCAAATCAAGGTCATACAAAAGGATGACATGAAGAAAATGGTGCAGGTAAGTAGTATTGAATACAAATTTTAGAGATTTCCGTGTACATTTTTTATTTAAAAAAAATAATTTAAGGAATTTTTTTGTTAATTTGTTAGTTAGTGGTGTTAGAAACCAGGTTGTAAACCTGACTAAATTATTGTAATGGCCAACAATAAAAGTTTTTCTAATTTTTACAAACCAATTGATCTTCTAAACAATGTTTCTTGAAGACCTCGAGATATGTTATGATGATTTTCATGGACTAGCGAAACATGGCAACTCTATTATACTAGAATCTGTTTCAATACACTTGTAACCTACATGATAGAGAAATCTTGATTAGTGAAACTGAATTAAATCAAAGGAATATCAAATTGGAAAACTAAGCATGAAAATAGAATTCATAGAGTAGAGTATGATCAGGCGCAAGAATTGCCAGGTCCCCTAATCTGGAGATCTTATCGTAGTATTCTGCTTGAAAAAGAAACCCAAGGCCTCGCCGACATACCCCGTCTATCCACTGCAAGTAGCTTCATCTCCACAAATTATTTACTTCTTTCACTTTCACTTCTTTACTATATTTAGTTTCAGTTTTTTGCCTGTAGCTTGGTCTCTGCATTACATAAGCAAACCAATATAACCGAATCATTTTTGTAGGAAGATCATTTGGATTGATCTCATGCAGTTGTTGACAAAAATCTGGATTGTTTTGATGTTACAAGACCCCTCATAATGCACAGCTGTTTTAATAATATGCGTGAGTGTAGCCATAAATCACGTACCATATACATATAGTCTGCCGTAGGCTTATCGTGGCCTGAGAGTGTTATTTTAAATGTTTCCTCTGACACCTTCATTTACAGTAGTAATGATCACGAGATAGTAAAATGACCAACCACGTTCACTCTGGTTTTTAGGCAGTACTCGTCGCTGTCTAGTAGGTAATGGGTTGACTTATTAGACGTGAGGCCACGGTTCAAGCCCCAGGTCAGACATCAAAACGAAAATATGAAACAAATATTTCTTTGGCAACTTACTCTCAGCAGATTTCTAGTAAAAACTGTGACAGAAAATAAAAAATTGCCATGAAAAGTTTCTAAAAAATCTGTCATTCGGAGTCGACTTTAAACTTGTAGGTCATGCCACTCGTGTATTAAATTAACACACACAACATAAGTGGTGTGAGAAACTAGGTCGTAATCCTGACTGAAGGGTTGTAATGACCGATTATGTAAAGACAATGGTAGGGCATCAGTTTGGACAGCAGTATACCATGTTTGTCGTTTGGAGTCGATGTTAGACTGCAGGTCCAGCCACTCATGTATAAAATTGATACACATAACTTGGGTGGTTTGAGTAGCTAGGTTGTAATACTAACTTAAAGGATGAAATGTCCAATTATGTATGTATATATCAGAAATCAGTAATGAGTATACAAAAAGAAGAGTACAATGGAATCATGCTCTCATAATTTCTGACACTTATACGCATTCATACTTATTTTAATATAATGGATCCTCTACAATATCATTGAGCCTGGACTCATATTCAAAGTTTGAAGTACTCATCATATTCATACTTAACAACATGTAGGATGTTGTTGATTTCGACTCTCCATGACTCAACATATACACGAAGAACAAAATATGTATGACTCGCATACGAACACTAAAATACTTAGTAGTGTTTGCTCTGCTTTCTGTTCTGCCTTTTTTGCTTATGTAAATGCAACAACAACTAAGACTGTAAATTTTAATGAATGTTTCGAGTCACTCGAAGTTATGAATGTAAATGTCAATGAGACTTGTGAATCAAACATATTTCGAATGGTATGAGTTTGATGTCAATGTTGTACTCATACTCATTACAACCTGTACTTATAAAACAACGTTGTAGTGAATATGAATAAATCAGAGTGCATAGTTTAATTTCAATATTGTTGACTCACTCATATTCAAAATTTCATGAATGCTTGTGAGTAGAGAAAAAACGATTCATTGCTAATCTCTGGCATGTATCAACGAAATTATGTAAACCGAGTAATTGCAATTTTTTGGCCATATTACGTACCTTGTCCGTCTAGTGAATATAGTGTTAGTTTACTGGACGTGAGCTCAAACCACAACTCTGATATCTCAGCAAAATTTTGGCAGAAGCTGCGAGAGTACCCAAGTAATTGCCATTAAAGAGCTTCTTAACTCTGTAGTTAAGTTATAGAATATTAATATACAACCGATTTCTTATAAGATGGAATATACATACGACCCCTATTAACTAAATATGTCTTTATTAAGAGATTTTTATAAATTTATTTCTTTTATTTTTAAAACTCTTTTAATTCGTTTTCTTTTCTTTTTTAATTTTATTTCTTTGTTTTCTTTTCTTTTTCTTGAATATGATTTCAAAAAGCTTCCCTTAAGTTCAAGAGATTTACGCGTAAGCGTTTTTTAATTTACTTTGAATTTCATTTCATTTAAAATTAAATAAAAACAACAAAAATTCTAAATAATTTCTTGTATTTATTTTTATTAATTGCAGCGTGCCCGTGCCAATACCTGCCATGATCCCACCTCTGGCAAACAGTTGCCGATTTTAGAAATATTTCCCGAAGATTTACTATGTCAAGCCAGTGCTTTAAGTAGTTCCAGTGAAAAACTCTTTCTCATATCGTTTGTCGTGATTATAGTGCCGCTATTCGGTATGACACTTTGATAATCTTAAAAAATGTGGAAAAGATATTCAAAATAAAGCTTTAAAGAGAACGGAATTATTTTTTTTTAATTTTTTAAAGAAAATTGTAAATTTGGTAGCAAGAAAAAAAATTAAAGGACAGACAGTAAGAGAAAGAATTTGAATTGAATTTGAAAATTTACATGTCCTTACAAGCCCTCTCCCCAAGTGTATTTATTGTAAAAATTAGTTTAAAAGCCAACAAAAAGAAAAGAAAAAAACCAAGAAATATTTTTTAAGTTTAAATATGCTACAGTGTACAGTTGGTATAATTAATTAATAATTAAGGAAAATAGTTTAAAAAAGAATTATAAAAAAAAACTGAAAATAAAATTTAAATGAAATTGTTAAAGTTTTATACCCCCCAACAGAAAGAAAGAAACAAAGACAGAGAAAAATTAGAAAACTAAGTCTAGTTACACTTAAAAAAAATAAAAAAAAATATGGAAATAAATTTAAAAAAAATAAAAATAAAAATAAAATGTTATTGCCATTTAAGGAATTTATTTCATAAGCATAAAACAAACAAAAATAATAAAAAAAAACATAAGAATTATTAATAATTTTATAGTAAATAATATTTGAAAAAGGGCCATTGATTCCTAAAATACTTATTGTACGAGTATTGTAAAACGATATTATAAATAAATAAATAGTCAACTATATAGTATATGGTATATAAAATAGTATATAAATATATAAAGTAAAGTAAATAAATATAATACAATACAATACTTTAAAATAAATATAAATTATATTTAATTATTATTAATCATATGAAAAAAAAAACAACAAAAAACAATTTAACATAATTTAGTTACAGCAACAATTTAGCCAAGCAAAACAATAACAGCAACAATTTAGAAAAAAATTAAAATGAAAAAAATAAAATCCTTAGTCGGCCAAGCCGATCCCATTTAATATCCTACACCATAGAAAAATTTTTGTAAAACAAAAAATCCTTATTTATAATGTTGTTACGTTTTTACCTTTTTAAAAACGTTTAAATATGAGTTCGTTAATTGCAAACCAAGTAAAAACAAATATGTGTTTTTCTCTTAAACTCTCTTTATTCTTTACACTACTTTTGTGTGCCACCGTATACAACTTAACGATACAACAATAATTTGCTTGTACACTATTCTATTTCACACTTCTGTCCGCGTTAACACTAACAAATGTTCGTTAAATCTTTTCTGCTTACAACCTTTTTGCAAGCAATACCACTTGTACGTTCAAACCGCAACGCGTCTTCACACAAGGCTGACTGAATTATAACTGACTGCTGCCTGCTTTGTCCAGCCCTTTTATAGTCCGACACAACCAGTCTAACAAACATTCTTGAAGTGGAAGGTTCGTGATCTCGCCTTCTCGAGAGTTCTATTGCTAATACATTGTTGTTTGTGTACTTTGCTTATGTTGTCTATATCTTTGTGTCACATACATGTTGTTGTTGATACCAGGCGCAACCAGGTTCGTCGTACATATGTGTGTGTGCAGCTTTAGATAATCAACCTGTTCATTGTATTCTTAGTGTTAGTGAGTATTTGTATCGTGTGTATTGTGTTGTTGTAGCTGGTAGCTTTTGTTTATCGTTTTTATTGTTAAACGATATTATCGATATCCTTTCGATTTATGTAACAATATAATCGACAGGAATTCCTGGTTCAATTACTTCAACTCAAGCGGTAATACTGCTGTAGTGAGCATACAAAACAAAAATAACTGTCATTACAGGTTCATCACAGCACAGATTCAGCACAGTACATTCGAAAGTTCCTAGAAACACAGACTATGCGTAAGTAAGTCTCTAGGCAGTTTAGCAAAAAAAACTCAATTCGTGTTTGAAAAAATTCAAAACGAAATAATTAACTCGTTTCACAACACTTAAGCAACAAATCGATTCGTTTCGTATCGATTAACATCATCTGAAAATTTCTTGCTTTCGGAAATAATTTTCTATTCGAACGCAATTTCGATCACGACTGCAAGAATTAGACCCCTGATCAACAATAAAACTGATGAGTAAAAATTTAGCTATTGAATCAAATTCAATTTTTTAGGTTCAAAGGTTTGTAGATGAAGCAAAAAACATACTCATTCTACTCTACACCAATGCAAATACTACAGAAGTTATCCTGCTAAAACACAAGACTTCGCAAATAAATGACTTTAATTCAGTGATTACCACGATTACTATAAATACATGCTGGGAACAGAGAGCATTATTAAATTAGAAACTTTTGAACATAAGCTGTCATCGATACTATAGAACCATGCATTGTCAAGCACAATCATGTGCAAATTAAATGAAACTGACAACTCAGAATTTGCTTTTGTTAGCCAGCGAGCGTTTAGACTATCAAATATATGTTCCTCGGGGTATATTTTTGAAAATATACTACAATGCCGACCAAACAGGCTTTTCATACTCAGTTCTTCGTCACATTGTTGACCTAAATACCGAGTAAGAATTCTGTTTAACCGCTGAACAAAATTTTCTTATAAATGTTAGCATCTAATAAACCTAATACGTCATAATGAGCCACAATTTTTCTAACAGAAGCAAAATATTTAAAATTTGAAATCACAGTAGTCCAGTAGATAGTGTAGACCATGGTACAAACCCCAGGTCAGACATCAGAACGAAAATATGAAAAAAAATATTTCTTCAACGACTTCCTCTCAGCAGATTTCTGGCAAAAACTTGCCATGAAAAATTTCTCAAAAATCTGTCGTTTGGAGCCGCGACTCATGTATGAAAATTAATGCACACAACATAAGTGGTGCGAGAAAGTAGGTCGTAATCCTGACTGAAGGGTTGTAATGACCAATTATGTATGTATGTATGCATGTGTACGTGTACTAGTCATTGCGATAAGTACAATACTCGGAGGTCAAAATAACCCGTAGTAATACGTCCTACAGGAGAGAGAAAGAGAGGGCAAGAGAATAATAAAGGAAATAGGGAAAAGTAGAGGAGGTAGGAAAGGCAGGATAATGAGACGTGGAAAAAACACAGTCTATACAAGAGACAGCGACGATACCATTGAAGCCCTAGTACTTCTCAACCAGCTCAAACCATTAATTAATCTATACAGAGCCTTAATGTCGGTACTCGAAGAAGAGTTCAAACCTTCTAAGAAGCCTCTTCCCAGAGTCCTCAATTTACAAAGAGCTGGATACTTGCCATTAAACTGGTGAACAGAAAATTACGAACTGAATCACATTTAATTTTTTAGGCGTACAGAATTGGTCGTCAATAGATTCCCAGACTTATGGTTAGTTTATCAAACAAGATTTTGATAGGACTAATCGAACTTTATTCTGCTGTATTCTGCTAAAATCCAAGACCTCTGGGTCGTGTGACTTTTAGCCAGTGATCAGCAATTACCACGGTCGCTAGATTTCAGAGGACTCTTTAAGTATTGCTGCGAACAAAAAGCATTATTAGCTACGAAAATTTTGGACATAAGCTGTCATCGAACTTATAGCCACATGCATTTACAAACACAATCATGTACAAATTGTATGGAACTACCAGCTTAGAGTCTACTTTAGTTAGCCAGTACACTTATGTAGCAGTATAGTGCAAAAGCTATTCAAGCACATACATGAGATACTTTCATGAAACAGACAATTTAGAGTCTGTTCTAACCAGGCAGTTAGCATTTAGATGACCAGAAACGCCGGTATTTATAATTTTTTTTCTCTCTTTCAAACGATACAAACCAGTCACTTGCAACTGGCTTTTTACAATCAGTTCTACGAATTTCATATTGTTGAGAGAATTGTGTTTTCCCATTAAAGTCAGCATCTAACCAACCTAATACTTCATAATAAGCCGCAAGATCATTCGGATTCGTAGTATGCGCCACAATTTCTCTAACAGAATTAAAATTTTTATTTACATCAGTGATCACATCTGTAACATTCTTCGTCTTATTAAATTTTTTTATATTCTCTTAATTATTAAGACCATAAACGCCCTGTATTTCGCGAAATGTGATCACTATTTTTACACGTTCTTTGGTTATCAGAAGAACAATATTTGTGAAATGGACATAACACTAAGACAAAGATTGTGTTTGGCATAGAATATCTATGGTGTAGGGTGTTAAATAAAAAAATAAAAAAAAATAAAATAAATTTAAGAAAAAATATTAAGTTTTTTTTGCATATAAATAACAAACAATAACACAATGTACAGAATTAGATTAAATATGAAAAATTAAAAAAAAAATTTATGAAATGGAAGAGAAAAAATTATTGTAAAATTAATAATTATTTGGTAGCAAATCCGAGTTGGAAATTTAAAATATGAAGTTTTTGTTTCAATATTTGTTAGAATTTTAATAACAATCAGTTAATTATACAAATATTTAGTATATGTTTTGCCGAAGCAATAACATACAAATATTTTATTCACACAGTTTTTTAAATTCCAAATTTATTTAAAAATGTTTAAGACTTAGAATTTCTTATAATATATTGAAGACCAGTTTACAAACTAGGTACGTTAAAGAACTATTTTAGGGATATTTATGACTGCCATTTAAAAATAGTAAAATTTTTTAGCCCTAACTTATTACAATTGTTCAATTATAATTATTTTAGTTTTATTTATTTTATATCCGACATATGTGTGGATGTAAAGCAATTAGGGATACTGAGGGCATATTTGACTCATTGTAGAGATTTACCTACGACTGAACACCAATAGAACCGTATACAAGAATTAGAAAATTCCCTAAATGGAAAAATATACCATTTCTGGATAATGGAAAATGGAGAGAAGTATGCTGACATAGTTGAGACCATTTCGGGGAGCAGTAATTATGCTTTAATAATATGCAGAACAATTTTTGAGATGTTGGCTTGAATCGTTGTAATCTATGAAGCAATAGTTTGGCTGACAGGGAGTGGATGTGGTAGTGAATAGACTCTGGTTAGGATAATGAAAGCCAGCTCTGGTGGTTCCATCATAACTGTTATATAGAAAATTACTTAAAGTATTTGAAAGAAAAGTACTCACTACTATACGAAAAGAAAGCAACGGGATTGTTCTGATATATGCCGGCATCTTTACAATAGAAGATTACGGTATTGAAAAATATGCTCTGTTCGACTTGAACTTGAAATACAGGAGTACGGGACAAAATTTTACTATTTGACGGTTAGACTGGCGGCCACAGACTAAGCTACCATGAAGTAGAGTTTTGATTAGTATGGTAGTATTTGGGCAAGCTGAATTAGATCGGCAGGGGTTCCCAGATCACGTCGGATTTAAGGCAATCGAGGAGACAGATACGTTTGCCAGAATGGGAACTTCCACACCACCGATGAGGGTGAGGAAAATAATTTTCATTGGTAGCCTAGCCAAATGGAAGGACAAAAAGTGTCAGAGAGGAGGAGTTAAGGAGGCTAATATATTTGAGTCTTTGCTCTGATTGGGCATTGTAGATACAAAGAACTTGTAGTCAAGTTGAAACTCAGGGCAATGAGCAGGCATCTAAACTTGCAAGGACAGGAGTTTTCACATCCCAGAATTTTATTGTGAAGTAGGAAGAAGGCTTTTAGAAAGGAATATCTGGCAAAAGGTACAACAGGGAGAGACAGAGACAGTGTTCATGGCCAAAGGGTTTAACACAATAGAAATTTCTTTTGAGAGATGAAATTTATGAGAGGCGAAATGATTTTAGTCTTATATCAGACTATTCATACTTTAAATTGTAAATTACAGATCCAATGATGTGGGCAAACGATCAGAACTCACACGGCGAATCTTTTCTACCTACAGATGGCGCTTAGGTAAGCCTAAAATCTTTACGGCAAATAGGCCATTGATTTTGAAATCTTTTATTTTCCTACAAAAAAGTTTTAACTTATGGTTATGGGGTATTCGTTACTTCATCTTCTAACTAAACTAAGTGCCATTGCATTTAGTGTCATTACTATAGAGTCATAAGGTAGGACGTGGACTGTTAAGGTTGGATCAGACGCCTAAGACTATAGTTTTTATTTAAAGAAGTTTTTTTTTGTAAACGCCAATGAAAATTTGATATTACAACCGAAAATATTGGATTAAAATTCTTTTTATTTTATTTTATTTTTTTTTTTTGAAAAACCTTTTTAATTTTAAAAAGACAATCGTGATACTAATTGTAGAATAAAAAAATAATTAAACTATAAAATAAAATAATAGTTAATAGAAAAAGAATACAAAATATAAAAATAATTAAGATTTTATTATAATTAAACACTAAATTACACTTAAAAATAATGGTAGTAAGTAAATAAATAAATACCAAACAAATTTTTGTATCCTGTTTCCGCAAATTCACTTTTAAAATGCTGTTGAAAATTGTTCTTAATTTTTTAAAGATTAATTATAAGAAAAAGAAAAGTTTTGTTTAAGACTTAAAGGAAATAGGATATTTTTTGTTGTAAATCTAAGCAGATCTATTTAATGAAAATGAAAAAAAGAAAAAAATTATTCTACTGGAAATCCTTTTGGGAATTTTATTAGAAACACGAATTAGAAAAATTAAAAAAAAAACAAAAAATATATATTTTTAGTTAATTTATATGGCACTTTTATTATGGTATATTAAATATAAATTCAAATTAAAATAAAATAGATCTGTTTTGTAAATATAATATATAGAGAAAAAAATAATTAAAGTCCAATTTTGAAGTGAAACTTAAATAAAAACCAATTAAATGAAAAAATAAAATGAAAATAAAATAAAATAAACAACAACAACAATTTTGAAACAAAGAACTGATGCATTTACCATAAAAGAAATGAACATAGAAATCATAATAATTCAAATACAATAGTTAATTTATTTATTAAAAAATAAATAAAGCATACTTTTAGCAGTTTAAACAGATATTTTCCAAAACATGTATTTTATAATTTTTTCTATTTAACCAACAAATTCTAATTTTAATTTTAAACAAAACCATAAAAATTCCTTTTTCTAAAATACCAAAAACAGTTAGTTTATGGCATAAAATTAAAATTAACACAAACCTAAAAGTATGCTTTAATTTCACAACAAAAATGTCATTTAAAAATTTTTTTCTTTTATCCTTGCTTTTGTAAAATTCCATTATTTTTCAAAATTATTTTTTAATGAAATTTAATTCAGCATTTTTTTTTTAATATTTATTTTAAATTTTAGTAATGAAACGTAAACACTTTGTAAATATAAAATAATGATGACACACACAGTATAAATTATAAATAAATTACACACGAATTTTTAACCAAAAAAAAAGAGAAAAAAACCAGAAAATAATTTAAAATAAAAAATTAAATGAGAAAATAAAAGCATGTGAATAATAATTATAAAATTACAAAATAATAACGATGATGATGATGATGATGAAAGGAAAACTTGGAAAAAACAAAATAAAACAGAAAAAAAAACTATAAAATATTAATTTGAAAAGCATTTTTATTGAGAAAGCATGCAAGTAAACAAACACAGGTAAAGTAGTTCTTATTTCCTAGGTTCGATTTAAGCTACAAATACTGCCATGCCCTCTACAATTGCCATTCAATAAGTCCTGTAGTTCCAGTATGAAGATTAAGTACAATATCTTCAGTTCACAGGGGCTCACTAATTAGTTTTCCAAATTGGATAACCACATAGGGAACGAGTGTATAAAAAGCTCTCATAAGCCCAATTAGGGACTTTCCCACTCAGGGAAAGTGTCCATATAAGAACCTATGTGCCGTCAAATAGAACCTCAGTCTTCTTATTTGCTTTCCTTTTTTCGATGCCTTTTTGTTTTGGTTTCATTATTCAAGTTTTTGTAGTTAAGCAGGTGAAGTCGCCGTTGTCTAGTAAGTGTGTGTTGCCTTATTAGACGTGAGGTCACGGTTAAAGCTCAGGTCAGACATCTCCATCAAATCGAAACACGAAAAAATATTTCTTCGGCGACTTCCTCTGAGCAGATTTCTGGCAAAAACACTAAGAATAAATAAAAACGGCCATGAAAAGTTTCTCAAAAAATCTGTCGTTCGTAATTGACTTTAAGAATGTAGGTTCCTCATGTTCAAAATTAATACTCACAGCATAAGTGGTGTGAGAAGCTAGGTCGTAATCCTGACTAAAGAGTTGTAGCGACCAACTGTCTTTGTATGTAATTAGGTGTTTGTTCTACTGCATTATATACCGTAGAGCCTTCCCATAAGAACTTCCCATTTTGTTGAAGCTTCATCTGTCAGAAGAGTTGTCCTGTATTCAGACTGTTTTGTCAAATCACCATGGATGGATACAGAATTCAACAATACTTCCTACCACGTATACAATTCGCAATATGATGGATTAATCCGACTCCTCTGGTTTTGTAAACGATCGAACAACATTGGTGAAACGAAAGATCTGCAGAAAACACAGATGCTGTCCGTGAGAGTATGCAGGAGACATCATTTACAAGAGCAAAGCTTTTCGCAGATCACAACGTGCAGAGTTTTGCATCTTGGTTTGGGCCTACATTAGTGTAAATTAGAACAGACCCAGTAAGTAAAGGTCCATAGATAACGATGTGTGTTCGCTGAATGGGCTCAAAAGTAACTGCCCTAATTACTATCGAAAGATAATCTTTAGCAATGAAGTCCCTTTCTGGATGAATGAGTATATTTACAGGCGAAATTGCACTGTCTACGGCAATCAGTATAAGTCCATGATTACCAACTTCTTTTGGCCTGAATTAGATTATATAGACACCAACGATGTGAACGTGGTTTCAACAAAATGTGGTTTCAGCCAAACTGCTCATACTCTGTACGGGCAATGTGGGGGCAAAATCATTTCAAGTGGAGGTGATGTAAACTGGCCACCAAGATCATACATTTTAATCCCCGTAGTCTTTTTCTTGTGGGATTTTCTTAAGTTGCAGATGTATGCGAACAAGTTACAAAACCACAAAAGTTTTTAAAGCTACCATAGCCCATGCCACAAGTCAAATTCAGTCTGATTAATGCGTCAGAATCATGGATAATAGGGATTTCGAATGCGGTATATCCAAAAAAATAATAACGAGGTTATATTCCCCACTTAAAGTAATCAATAGGCCTTTCAAACGAATAAAATATATCGATGTCAGGCCACACACTTTTTTGATTTTGGATGTGCCTCATGAAGGACTCTTTATAATCATAGTGAATGCATACGAATTCAACTCAAGGCAGCTAATCTATGGAGTATGGATTTGCTATGATTTCATAGATTTCTTTACCTATGATCATACAAGATTCCCTGCAAGAACCAAACTTTAAAGAAATTGTCTCCGCTTGGTGTAGGGAATACTTGGAATACTAAACAATGCCTAATAGGGGCTCGAAAATAGGTTTGTGGCGTATAATGACTTCCACAAAAAAGCAAGAGAGTGCAGTAGAATGCAACGAGTGGTTGCTTTTCTATACTTTTCACTTGCATTACTTGGAATTATAGAGTGAAGCCTTTGGATAACATTATTAATTAATTCCTCTGTTATATGAAATCATAATGATGTCACGCATGGGTTTCTGCGTTATTCTACTAAAAGGTTGCTGAAATATTACTTTACTGAAAGAGAGAAACCATTTTTTAGACTACACAAAGAGAATCATAAATTCAAAAATCTTAAAATTCAATTTTTTCTAAAAAATTTCGTTGCATACCTTCAAGGTGCAATTGCAAGTGTTTGAATTCTGTTGCATACTTTTACATGTTGAAACTTTTTTTTCCTTATAATTCTATTTATATCACCTGCTGTTTTTCTTATTAAGTACTCAATTGCAAAAAAATTCCTTTCTTTTTTCTTCCTTTATTTCCTATACTTCAACTTTAACTTCTGCTCATAAGTTTCGTAAGTTACTTTAGCAATAAACTACTACAGCATAGGGATGAAATGTACTTCAATTTCTTTTTTTCTTTGTGTTTTGCCTTCTTTCGTAATACTTTACAACTACTTTTCAATGTTTGTCTAAGTTTTAACAACAACTAAAGACTTCGCTATTGAAGTTGTTAAGGTCACATATGAGGGTCACTTAACAAGTGTTGTTTTACAAGTATATGGTTATTGTAGAGGGATTTTAAACATGCCAACATTATGTTGTTCATGGTGTGGTATATTTTGAGGTTTTCTGCTACATAAGTAGAGGGGAGTGGAGTGGTGTATGGTTGTGGCCTTAGCTATTCTATTACTTTAAAAGGAATCCCTGTTGTCATTTAATTATTATGTTCCCTAAGCAATTACTTACCACTTGTATGGGGAAATTTGTTTAACTATTGCTTGGGGGGCTGTTTAAGAGTTGAAAAAAACTATTTCGTGTAGTAATGTTGTAGAAAACTAAGCAGGAAAAGATAGTTTTAATTAAGCAGGAAGAAAATTTTTTTTTATTAAATTCCTTTCTTATGATGCTTGTCTTTTTTAAAGCATACCTTGAACTTGTCATATAAAAATCAAATTTGCTTGTCTACCTTTAGGCTTAAAAAACCAAAATTTAAGCAAATGGTTTTTATTTAAGAAAAAGAAAGAAAATGAAAACCAAAATGAACTGTTTAAATGACTGAAATATTACCAGAGTCCTTTTCAACAAAAACTGAGAAAGAATTCCTCTCCTTCTAAATCCTTTTTATAACAGCTCTTGTTGTAAAGCTTAGCATACTTTTAGGGTTATGCTTATAAACATACGGTTATAAAAGGGGTTTTAATTTTAAAAACATTTTTGTGGCTTCTTTATGTTTTAAACGAATGAATTTTCAAAAATGTGTGCTCATGTATGTATATATTTGTACTTAAACACCATACCAGCATAAAACATAAAAAAGCATATAAAAAACATGCTCATTTAGCCCAGCCATCTGTATAAGCATTAAAAGTTTTATTAGGCAAACAAATATGTATACAAGCTGTAGTATCAGCAATTTAATACAAATTTTTTTGTTGCTTTTCTTGTTGTCCAAATTGTATACGATTGCGTTACACTGTATAGCGCTGGGCTGGCATCATCATCATCTCTTGGTTTGACCTTTTTCGTTTTATGAAAAATAAGGCTTATTTAGTAATTTGAGGTTTTGCTTGTTGAAATTTAAGCCGGTTATTTAAATATCAAAGATCACAGAGGTTTTATGCAAAAAAAAAAAGAATATTACATGACAAATGGTCTTAAATGGTCTTCTTTTTTTGTTTATGGAAAGTTTAAAAGGGTTTTACAAGCTTAAACCAAGGCAAAAAAAACACAGAATTTTTTAAGTCCATTTAGTAGTCGGTTTTATCAATATAATCAAGTAAAGTACTCATCTGCACTCATAAACAGAGCCCGGAAGCTCAGGCCATTGCTAAATTTTGACGTGGATAAATGCAGCACATTCATAAATAAAAATTCTAGTGTGGTAGCTTCATACCAAAAGCTCACTTGAGCACGCATAGCGG
The DNA here is from genome assembly GCA_932273835.1 of Sarcophaga variegata. NCBI lineage: Eukaryota > Metazoa > Arthropoda > Insecta > Diptera > Sarcophagidae > Sarcophaga > Sarcophaga variegata. The sequence continues at coordinate 10,409,336 of OW026361.1, read as the reverse complement.
CCCGTTGTGATGTCACAGGTGAACGCAGTTCCTGTACTGACCAAGTTCCCCCGAACCCAGGAGGAGGAGGTCGGTCAGCGCAAGATCTGCATATCCAAAGCACGACTACCAATACCAGCCAGAAAGTTTGATAAACGAGGCTATATCCTTGACATCAATGGACGATAGCTCCGTCAAGCTGACAAGGGTCGGAAAGCCAAATAATCTATATCTGCACCTCGCAAGAGATGGGCATTGACAAAGAAAGTGGATAACAGTCTCGTCCTCAACAGCGGATCTGCACCCATGGCAGAAATCATTGAATGGGAGCCGCATTCTCTCCGCGTGTCTACCCATAACCCAGTGATCTGTAAGCATGGCCACTGTGATTGAGATGATGCCGCAACAAAATCCAAGTAACTGGTTGGTACGCCTTCTATACATCCTGGGCCATGTGAGTCTAGCGGTAGAGCAGGACTCCTCGTCCTATCCAGGATAGGTTGGCGTCTTGGAAAAATTTCCGCGCGATGGTCAGTTTGAGGCAAGTGGCATTAATAAGTCGATTGAACAGGATTCCGGGAGTAGTGCGCCAGCTCTGGCTAACTCGTCAGCTCTGCAGTTTCCCGTAATGTCACAGTGTCCGGGGACACAGAAAAGTGTGACACTGAAGCGCCCAGAAAGAAGGTTAAGGCAACGGCGACATTCCCGGACGATCCTGGAATTATTCGGAATGTTCGACAGAGACTTTATGGCAGCCCGGCCATCCGAAAAGATCGAGATGCGGGTGAAAGGAACACCGTATGCAAGGATCCATTGTGCGGCCCGGTAGATGGCCATTACTTCCGCCTGGAACACGCTGCAATAGTTCGGCAGCCGGAGTGAAATGCTCAAATCCAATTTTCCGGAGTAGACTCCGCTACCCACCCCGCCATCGAGTTTGGAGCCGTCGGTATATACATCCAGGAGTTCCGGGGGGACGGTCAAAACAGTATTCTACAGGAAGATAATCGATTTCCATTGTGGCCACCGGGTCGATCCTAGCTTTGCAGAATATTTGTAGTGCTTTACGGGTCGCTCGTTGCAGGTATAGCAGCAGCAAAACAGTGTAACTTCAAGGTTTTAGGCGTCGTAAGCATCTGTCGTCTTTATTTCTAATGGCCTGAGACAATTTATGCCACCGTAAATCCGAGCAGCAGACAACTCTTGCGGCAAGCAAGTTAAAATCGGTAAACGGCGGGCCTAAGCAGCTCCACGGATACGCTAGAGTTCTAAAGCAATTTCAGAGTTCTAGAATTTCTAGAGTTCTAGAACACTGTGTGAACATGCCACCCTAAATTGGTTGCCTACTGATTTTCACCCAGAGCACAAGGCAACTCTTGGGGCAATCAAATTAAGCTCGGTAAACTGCTGGCTAGAGCCCTTAATGAATTTCAGTGTCTATGACACTATTTGAATGGGTGCCTGTGTACCGTACTCTCAAATAGAGGCAAGTGCAAGTCTTAGCCATGTTTAATTAAAATATGCATGAGTAGCTCGAGCTTGTATGGGAAACTGATGTGCATAGAGTCTTGAAGTCGCCGTAGTCTGGTAGGTAGTGTGTTGGCTTATTAGACGTAAATCCAGAGTTCGAGCCCCAGGCCAGACATCAAGTCAAAATACAAAAGTATTTCTTCGGCGACTTCCTCTCCGCAGATTTCTGGCAAAAACTCTGAGAATAAATAAAATAGCCCTGAAAAAGTTTCTCAAAAATCTGTCGTTCGGAGTCGACTTTAAACTGTATAAAATTAACACACACAACATAAGTGGTGTAAGAAACTAGGACGTTTTACAATGGGTCAATTCGACCTCCGGTTACTGTACTTGTCTTAATTGGCCAGTACATATCCTCTAACCTAACCTAACCTAACCTATCCCCTGAGTAATCCGCCCAAAAGGTGTTCATGATTATGATAAATTAGAAAAGAATCGCGTCTTGAAAAAATCGAACCTGTGCGACAGCTAAGTTGTGCTAGAGAATCTTAAACCAGCGAGAAGGAATCAGAATAATTTATTCTTCTCCCTCTATTTGACCTTTACTAATGGAAAGGCATGCCCGTGGGTTATGTGCCCCGTTGCTACATTTCTGCAGAATTTATAACTCGGATGAGGAGCAAGAAACTGTCTTTCAATTAATATTTCACTGCTCATTACAATCGCGAATACTTATGAAAATACTGGAAACACATCTCTCGACATCTCAGAAGGAATTGCCTAAATTTCTGGGTAGCTTATCCTAGGAGACTCTCCGTAATGGTTTAAATTGTAGCCTCTTAATTGAATGGAATATGGTAGCTCAATGGAACTAATATATCAGAAATCTTTCTGCTTTTATTTGTAATGATGCCACCTCATCTTATCTAACATGACTGTATAGATAGACTAAAAGTTTGACTTTAGCGTTCGTAACCATCCATCCAGGCTTAGCTATCTACTGTAGCATATCACTACGACGTTATGATAAGTGATCTAAAGCCACTATTCAGCTTTGAAATCATTAAATTTGATTGCGATTCAACAAAAGCCTTCGTAGGAGATGACTAACATACAAATGTGTCGTAGAAACTAACACTCAAATAGCGCGCCTGAGTGTATCTAGGATTCAAATACCAGTTAAATCAAGTTCTATTGAAACTCTGATATTTTTAAGTCCTATAAAAGTATAGAATCCGGTAATTGGCTTTATCGAACAGCTGTCATAGAGATAGTAAAAAAGAAAAATTTGCAATCAATATCGAGAGCTGGTGTGATGGGTTTAGTCAGACCTACACTGATTTCTCTTAAATACATATCATTTACCCAGTTTGCTTAGTATGGTTTCTCGCTAATTAGATGTAATACCCAGACGGTGGCCTTGTACGATAAGGATGAAGTTAGCTTCCTTTGGAACTGCTGTTTAGGCAGCAACCAAATATGCATTTTTTATAAGCAAAACCTTAGGAGTTTAACATCACCGCTTAACTTTAACCATTCTTTGATGTTTTACAAAACAACCTTTACTTTTTTGAAGTCCTTTGAAGTAAAATTTTTTATTAAATTTGATTCTTAAATTCAATGCCAAGCTTTACATTAAAGCATCCTTAATGTATGCTTTAAAATCTTTCACTATATTACTCCTACAACTATGCAACAAATTTTTTTTTCCATAAATTTTTCCATTTAAATTTAAAATCAAAAACAATAGCATTTATTTGTCTAATTGCTAATCAATAGAAAACATTTGAAATGAATCAAAAAAAAAATGTTTTGCCGCCATTGCAAACAATAGCAACTAATTAAGGATTAAAATATTTCACAAACGATTATTTAAGCATTAATTTTAATTACTTTAAAAGAGAGAAAATGAAAATGAAATGAAAACAAACAAAAAATGTTAAAGGCATGCAGACACACCAATACATACACAGACGGCTACACAGAAGCACGTATTTTAGAGTACAAACGCGTTGAAAATTTAAAGCATAATTTTAGGTGGCGTTTGATTTTTTTTGTATTGCCTTAAATAAGGATATTTTTTTGGGAGACTAAACAAATAATGAAAAAAATTTTCCGGGGAAAAATAGAAAAATAGACAATGCGACCATAAATTATAGTTTTTGTTGTGTGCAATGTTATGACAATTGCTAATATTGCAAATGCTGTTGTTGTTGTTGCCATTATTATTATTTTTGCAAATACTTAGGCAAATACAATTTAAAATTATCATCACGATTATCAATTGTATTGCGTTGTATTGTATTGTGTTGTGTTGTATTTCAACAACAATGGGCGCTTCAATTATATTTTTAAGTAAATGCAATTAAATTGTTAAATATGCAGAACGACAACAGCAACAGCAACAACAACAGCAAAACAAGGGAAATCAAAATATTTTATCTGTACATTACAAACGTCTAAACATTAAGCCTAGCATACAAGGCCCAAACCGGATTTAACAAGCCACTGAGACCCACTGGCAAAAGGCCTGTGAATCAATTTATTTAAACGCTGCTGCTGCCAGCCAAAAGCCTTTAAATCATACTAAATTGCCCAAAAACAAAAAAAAACAATGTCACAGACGATATTGTTTTTAGGCAATACAATGTTGTTACCAATAATACGGCCTTTTGCTGTTAACTGGTGTTTTGGTTGGTTGGTTGGCCTCCAATACTTTATACGTGTCTTTTGGTTCAGAGGCCTGCATCATCATCATCATCATCATAAGCGTTAAATTCACATGGATCATGATTTTAGGCTTAAACTGCTTTATGTTGTTATGAAGCATGTAATTACATTTAATTTATGTGTTAATACACATACTACAACAACAGCAAGAGCAACAGCAATATATCCATAGCAACAAACGGCAAAAGAACAAACAACAAAGCATAACAACAGGCAACATTATTTAGCCTGGCCATTGGGGAAAAATTTAAAGCGACAATTTATGTGTTCAATGGGAACAGTAGGCAGCGATTTGAAAAATTTACATTCACTTTCCATTATAAAGACGCCCTGAAAAATAAATTGGTTTTTAGCTGTGTTCATATAAAATATTATTGGGACGGATAGTTTTAAAATTCTGGCAATAAATTTAAAAATTAAAGAAATCTTCCCACTCCTAAGCCTTTTGATACCAAATCATCCATGGAGAGCATTTACCTGCCACTTGCCTAAAAGCAAATATTTCCTACAATATCCGTTACTGTCTGACAACTGAAAACCCCATTTGCTTAGTTTACTTCACCATCGTATTGTTTACTTTGCTCACAACACGCTATATATGTACGTACAAATGTACAGGAAAAAAAAAAACGAAATCCTATTTAATCCCGTAAACATCGACATCAACTCTCAAGTGCATAAAATGTTGCAGGAGATGTACTGTTGTTGGCAAAGCTAAAAAACAACAATAATTTCCTGTTTTTATCTAAACCACTGCCTCGTGACGGAAATTTTACTGTTTGGATCACAGTATCTAGCACTACTTTTCATTGCCACATTATTTCACAAGGAAATTGGCCGCACAAAACCCATGACCGATTCCATGTTTACTTAAAAAAATATCTCTCCTCAGTAACGCACATCACGTCACTCAGTTGCAATACCCAGAAACAATACTTCAACCACAATTCTCTAAAGCAGACTTAAAGACGTGCTTCCTACGAATCGAGTAATTAATTCCCGTTCGATTTATGAAGGCACTGTTGATAACATTCTCAAGACTATTCCTCAAATAAGACTGTAAGCCTCTCTAAATACTACAGGAAGTACATTTGGATTCCTACAACTTACCAGCATAATATTCCGCGTAACTATCGTTTAATCTTACCTCAGGCTCTTGGGATTTATTCCATTGGTTGTCCGACTTTAAAAGGCCTCTGTTAACGCAATAGCGTAGCCAGCATGACCTAAATTACTGACTAAAACTCAAGAACAACTTTCATCATTTAGTCATAGTTTTTATCTTGTAGATGCATTGCCAACATGTTCCATTAAGACCTAGATTAAATTGCAATTAATACCTCAATTAGATTAGTTTCAAGGGATAGGTATATATTCACCGACTATTTGTACTGTTTTCCTAGTTTAACAGAGATTCAATCGTCTGAAAGAGCAATTGATGCCATTACGTATGAAGTCTGATATCGTTTAATTATGCGCCACGGCTTCTCTGTGTAGAGCGTATAGGAAATTTTAAATTTTCCAAGATTCTTGAGCAAAAATCTGTCTAAATTTTGGTAGTGGCTCATACGCTACCCATACACCTACGATTTTAGAAAATCCCACAACAAAACTTCTAACGGAGTCAAATCGGACGATCTCGATGGCCAGTGCCTATCATTTTCTCATGAGATGACCATGTCGCCAAAACGCTCATGCAAATACCAAATATGGCATAAGCTGTGTAGCACTTAGCGCAGTCCGGTTGGAACCACATGCCGTTGGTACTCAGGCCAAAAGAAGTTGCTAATGATCGACCTATAGTGCTGGCCATTGACCATCATGGACCGATAATGTGACGATCCCAAAATCCTTATCACACAGTGACTTTTTCCGGATGCACGGAATGCTCTTGAATCTTATGTGCATTGGTATCGCTCCAATTATCACAATTAGTCTAGAAATGGGTCTCATCCCCCTAGAGATTATCTCTCGATGAAAATGAGTGTCAGTTGCCACTGCTTCAGATCCCACTGAACGAACAAACGGCGTTATCTATGGTTGTTAACCACGTTATTATAAAGTCATTTCCGAACGTTACGTCTACCTAGAAATTTGTCCATGAGTTTCGGCTAATTGTTTAGCAAATGATGGATTTTCATTATTCCCCTCTCCGAGCATAAGGACATACCCGGATAGGTATTGCAGCTTAATTTGGCAGAAGAGACTGAATAAATATAAACTACTTTAACAGATCAAAATGGCAATTATACATACATACATACATTCATACATAATTGCTCATTACAACCCTTCAGTTGGCAGTACGACCTAGCTTCTCACATCACTTATTTTGTGTGTGTTAATTTTATACATAAGTGCCGGAATCTGCAGTTTAAAGTCGACTTCGAACGACAGATTTTTGAAAAGCTTTACATGTTAAGTTTATTTACTTTCAGAGTTTCTGCCTGTAATCTGCTGAGAGGAAGTCGCCAAAGAAATATTTTTCATATTTTGTTGGGGATGTTTGACCTTCGGCGGATTTCTGGCAAAAACTCTGAGAGGAAAATAAAATTGCCATGAAAAGTTTCTCAAAAATCTGCCGTTCGGAGTCGGCTTTAAACTGTTGGTCCCACCAATCATGTATAAAATTAACACACACAACATAAGTGGTGTGAGAAACTATGTCGTAATTCTGACTGAAGGGTTGTAATGACCAATTATGTATGTATGTATGTGTTTGACCTGGGGGCTAGAACCGTGTGCTTACGTCTAATAAGCCAACACACTACCCAGTAAACCAACTGTATTTGACAGATGTAGCTGCATCAAAATGGCTGCCGTCAGTTGTCAAAAGAGGGAAGTTTATGTTCAAAGATTTGATTCTCTCCCTATTAGTTTCAGTGACGTCAAGAAGCTTGGCACCATTACCAACCTTGTTTTACAATCTCGAGTAATCCAAAATAGGTGATCGAGATTCCTGATAAGATCGTTCGTTTTTGATGTTGTCTCTAAGCAAACATCAATGGATTCTAAAAGAATTCACCCAAAATCGTAAAAATCACTCGTTACTGCTTAAGTTCTATGACTCATTGAAACAGCAGAACTTGTATGCTTACCAACGTCTTTTAAAATCACAGTAGAACTAGGCATTGCATTTAAGGTTTCTTTGAGAATGTATGCCAAAGTCTTTTAAAATGGTTGGAGATCTAGTCATTGCATTAAAGGATTTTTCGAAATCTCTTCTTCAATGGCATTCAAAATCCTAAGAATTTCTATTTTGTAAGTCCAAATAAAGACCTGCTAATAAAAAATACCAATTAGAAGGGAATTTAAAAGTCCTTGCAGGCCCATACTGATTTTATATTTAAATTTCCAACTTCATCTGTTACCTACCTCTCTACCTCCCCTCCCCCAATTCGATTTTATTTTTATTTTTAAAACGAAAACTGTTCATCGATTTGTTTTTCCCAATTGCTTGTTTTCATGTCTCTTAAAATGGCTGGCCTATTTGTATACATATGTGCGTCTGAATATGAACGTGTTCGTTTGTCTGCTCTGCTGTCTATAGTAGGAAGTGTATTACGTTTACCTAACGTAACTGTAACTTCGTTAAAACGGTAGACACTTTTATTGCAGTTCTTTAGCACAAATGCGTGGCATGTAAAATGGGAGAATGAATGAATGAATGAGTGAGTGTAAGTAAGTGAATGGTTTACTGAGTATTTGTTTTGAAGGGACAAAAGTGGTTAGAAAAATATTTTTTTTTTAGATTTTGTTTGACTAGGAGATGGGAAAACCTGATGGAAAATTTTTTTGTTGTTTTTTTTTTCACTAAACAAACTCTCAAGTAGAAAACATTTTTTAGAGTGTAAAATCACTGGCTAACAACAAACCTTTGCTTGATTTTGGCTTGCTAAACACACAAGATAACAACATGTGTTCTGTGCTGTTCGGTTCCGTTCAGTTCTGTGCTGTTCTGGTTTTTTTTCTGGTTTCCTCAATTGTTTTACAAACTTTACTACTACGGTTGTTGTAAGTATTACTATGATTTCGAGAAAAACTACTACGATTGACATACATATTCCCAGAAAAACTAAAGATTTCTTCAGTTGCTCTATTTTCCTTTCATACACCTTCATTTACTTGCTCAACGTATGTAGTTTTTTAATTCCTGGTAATATTTCGAGTGTTTTATTTGATATTTTTTTGTTTTTTGTTTTTCCTACAAAATATGTTAGGTTCCTAAGGATTAAAACGTTTTTCTCATTGGATTTTATAAAGGGTGTTTTTTTATAGAGGTATAGAACTTTAAGTTGCAATAAAACAACGATGGATTATTCGATTGACATGAATTTTATTTATCCGAAAGATAATCTTGTGGCATTACATTTTAAATATGATTTCTGGCATATGACCGCCACGGCTGGCGCGGATGTACTCCAATCTGGACGTCAAATTTTCGATGACTTTTTCCAACACTTGTGGCCGTATATCGGTAATAATACGGTGAATGTTGTCTTCCAAATGGTCAAGCGTTTGTGGCTTTACCGCATAGACCAATGACTTTACATAGCCGCACAGAAAGTAGTCTAGCGGTGTTAAATCACAAGATCTTGGAAGCCAATTCACAGGTCCAAAACGTGAAATTAGGCGGTCACCAAACGTGTCTTTCAATAAATCTATTGTGGCACGAGCTGTGTGACATATTGCGCCGTCTTGTTTAAACCACATCTCCTGGACATCATGGTTATTCAATTCAGGAATGAAAAAGTTAGTAATCATGGCTCTATACCGATCACCATTGACTGTAACGTTCTGGCCACCATCGTTTTTGAAAAAGTACGGACCAATGATTCCACCAGCCCATAAAGCGCACCAAACAGTCAGTTTTTCTGGATGTAACGGTGTTTCCACATACACTTGAGGATTATCTTCACTCCAAATGCGGCAGTTTTGTTTGTTGACGTAGCCATTCAACCAGAATTGCGCTTCATCGCTAAACAAAATTCGCTTATGAAAATGGGGAACAACGGTAATCTCGTTTTGGGCCCATTCGACGAATCTACGCCTTACTTGATGATCGTTTGGCTTCAAATCTTGCACGAGTTGGATTTTGTAAGCACGCAAACCAAGATCCTTCCGCAAAATCTTCCATAAAGTGGATGGACACAGATCCAATTCCTGTGCTCGATGGCGGATGGACTCATTCGGGTCTTCCTCAATGCTACGCTCTACAGCAGCAATAGCTTCTTCTGTACGCACCATACAGCGTCTCTGGGGATGCGAGTTATCAATAAGAGTAAACGTGGTGCGAAAACGTTCCATGGTTAATCGAATTAACTGCTCTGATGGACGATTTTGTCGACGATAAAATGGACGTAGTGCGCGATACGTTTTTCGCACAGAACCATTATTTTCGAAATAAAATTGCACTATTTGCAAGCGTTGTTCAGACGTGAGTGTATTCATGATGAATTGCCAAACCAAACTGAGAATAAATCACTTGACAGCTGTAAATCGGTCGCCATCTTGAAAAGTAATGCCAACTTAAAGTTCTATACCTCTGTAAAAAACACACTTTATGTTTCCTACAAATAAATACCAAAAGAAAAATACGAGAGAGAAAAAGAAATTTTTTGAAATTGTATTGCATACATATGGGCGTAACTTGATTTATTTTTTCTTATTTTTTTGTTGCCATTAATACAAAATCGAAAAATACAAACTTACCTACACCTATACCTATACAAACTTACTTTTACTCCTACATATACATGTAAACATTTAAATCCAATAACAAAAAAAAAAGGTGAATAAACCCCTTAAACTAGACTAAAACGAATTGGAAATTGAACTTTTCATGTCGAATCTATTTTTCTAGTGTTTTTGTTTTAGAATAACTGGTACTAAATTTTGATTATCAGGGTTTACAAGTACTTCATATGAGTGTGTATGCATGCTTTCATATATTTTCCATTCAGTATCCCATTTTAATTGAATAATGTTTTCAAACTTCTTAGAAAAACACAGAGAGAGGGAGAAATAGGGGAGTAAAAATAGGATTTTATTTGAATTGTTAAAAGTTGATTTGCTAGTAAATTTACTTAAATAAGCATCAGATTAAATCTTGTTGCAAAATATTTATCCCCCAACTTAATTGGAGCAAATGATTTAAGGGAGTTTAGGGAAAATTTGGATTTCCAGGAAATAAAAAAGAAGGAACATAGGCACAGAAATTACTGAGAATGAAACATAGTAACGCTATCTGACAGTTAGAGCGCCATCAGAGCACTCAGCTCATATGACATACATACATAACATACATAATTGGGCATTACAACCCTTCAGTCAGGATTACGACCTAGTTTCTCACACCACTTATGTTGTGTGTGTTAATTTTTATACATGAGTGGTGGAGGACCTACAGTTTAAAGTCGATTATGAACGTCTGATATTTGAGAATGTTTGCATGGCAATTTTATTTTACTTTCAGAGTTTTTGCCAGAAATCTGTTCACTCCTTTTAATAACAAAGGAATTAGAAACGGAAGTTGGTATCTAAAGATCACCCCAAACTAAGGGCAAAAATGTTCGCAGTTTTTGCTTTAGTAGTCCAGTAAGTAGTGTGCTGGCTTATTAGACGTGAGGCCACGGTCCAAACCCCAGGTCAGACATCTTCAACAAAACGAAACATGAAAAAAATATTTCATCGGCGTCGCCTTCTCAGCAGATTTCTTGCAAAAACTCAGAGTAAACGAAAAATTGCCATGAAAAAGTTTCTCAAAATCTGTAGTCCAGTGTCAACTTTAAACTGTTGATCCAGCCACTTATGAATAAAATAACATAAGTGGTGTGAGAAACTAGGTTGTAATCCTGACTAAAGTGTTGTATTGTAATGTATGAACGTATGTATGTGATATATGAACTTGGTGGTAGTAACCCCATCACTGTTGCCATCACGGCCCTAAGTCTTTTTGTACTTAACCTCACTTATTGCGATAAAATTACAAGGTTTTTGCAAACGTAAAACCAAGGAATGGTGACAATTGTTGATTTTGAAACACATTAGAAAAAAAATCGCGGAATTAAAAACTCTTGACAATGTGAACCTAAAGCCAAATAACTTCGCATCGTAACCAAAATTTATATCTCTTCCCTGCGATATGTACGCGAATCAGATTCCAGAATATGCTGCTAAAATCCTATAAGACTCCTAAGATTGAGTCTGAGGCCCCAAATATGGCGACTGGGGCTGCAAAAATTGAGGTATGCATTTGCTCCTGTATATACCGTTAGCTGTGAGAAGCTTTTGCAATTCATAATCACATTGAAGATAAAATTTCGAATGGAAAAATGCAAAGAAAGAAGAATTAATGAGGTTACCCAATGGAACAATATTAGAATAGAGATGAGAATAGTACTGAATGGAAGAAGTGTACATAATAAAAAGAAAATATGATTGGATTTGATATGGGCTTAGTCAGGATAAGAACCCAATCGCCTTTAAAGTAGTCCCCAGGCTAGAATAAAGCCTGAAAAGCCACGAAAGACATGACGCCTGCCCATATTACAGGAACTGTGCTTTCTAAGAACGCATACTGATGGAAAAATTTCGAACATAATACAATTAAAGCAACTCACTGAAGGGTGTTCACAAGGAAACAATTTTACTGTTTACTATGGCCACTATTAAGGTCACTGAAGACATGAACCGAGTTATTTCTCGCACCAAATATTTTATTTTTATTATTTATTCTGAATTCAAGTGTTTTAAAGTTCCAATATAAATTCGTTGCTGTTATTTTTCTATTTTATTTTTTATTTTTTTTTTATTTTGTAGTTTTCAATAAAACCTTCAATTACCCTGTTAGTGTTTTCTGTGATTGTTTTTGAGTGTCGAAATTTAGTGAGTGAATGTTACGGGTTTCACTTTTCACAAGTGGAGTGACACAAACTAGAAAAAAAAAATAAAATAAACAATACAGGGATGCATAAGATGCGCTACATCGAATCGAAGATGCGTTACATGCTAACATTTAATACTGTTGTTGCAGAATCAACGAATTGTTAAGAATTGAATTCATTTTGGATTTTTCGAGGCTAAGAAAAGATTTCTTTTAAACAGCAATTCTCTTTAATTTCGATTTCTTATTATAAAGGCTTGCTAAACTGTTATAAACCATGTAGCACTTAATATTGTTACGAAAATGGAAAAATCTAGATACTGGGGTTTTGCTTTTACATCGTTTAACATTAAAATTATAAACAAAATCTACAAAAACAAAAACAATATACTTGTTTACATATCATCGTACTGCTTAATATATCAACGAACACCAGCATAAAAATGTTAAACAAGTAAACAAAAATACAACAACAAACACTACAAGAATAAATGTAAACAAAATACACAAACAAACATAATAAAAAACGATGTTTACATTTATAGAGATCTCAAGAAGACGAAGCTACGAACATTCATCAGACTGTTATAGTCTGCCATATTGAAGGGAAGGTAAAGCAGGCGAGTGAGTTAGTAAAAGTTCAGTCAGTCTTGTGTGAAGACGCGGTGTGTTTGAAGAGAGTAATCGAAAAATTGTCTAGTAATTGTTATTGTTTATGCAAAGGCTGTAAACAGAGGAATAGCAAATAAAGCAATTGTTGTTGTTTACATCAAGTTGTGAACAGTGGCACACAGAATTGTTCGAACAATAAAGAATTCTAATTAAAATTAAACACGGATTTATTTTTATTTTATTTGGAATCTACGAGCTCATATTTTAAAACGTTTTTAAAAGATGAAAATGAAACAGTATGTATGCCCTCTATAGCGCTGTTATGAAATGTAACAAGTTCAACACTTAAAGCAAATATGCTGTCACGTTTAAAATCAACCAAATCTACATGAGAATTTCAATAACAAAGAGAAACAAAGCGAAACAAAACAAAAAAATGAAAACAAAAATAAATGAATAAAATAACTGACAATATTGTTTACCAAAAACAAAAAAAAAAAATAGAAAAAAAAGAATACAGGAAACATGAAAAATAAAATCATATTCAAGCACCACCACCACCACCCCCGTTTCGAATACCAAAAATAAATTTAGAATGCCAGTGCTTGGGAATATATTTGGTTTCACAATCAATTTTTGTTTTCCCGATTTTTTTCAACATCATATATGGCTTCCAATGGTGTTGTCCTTGTTGTTGTTGCTGTAACACAAGTGTAATATTTTGTTGTTCAACAATCATGGAATATATTTTGGGATTTTTCCCCTGAATTCCTGGTTTAGTTTCCTTTCGTTTCGTATTTATTTTTAACGAATTTTTTCCAATTTTTTTTACAAAAAATTTCTTTGTTAACCAGGCACCACAAATAATTTGCTTTGTGAACAACAAACAATTCATGTGGATAGTTTCACTTTCTTTTTTTATGTTTTTAGCGAGTTTTGTCATATGAAAAGCGGACGTTTTTTATCGATTTTTTTAAATTCTTTTTAACGGATTTGAGTAGATTTTTTTGTTTTCTAATGCATTAAACAAAACACGATATGAAATTAATAACAGGCTTTTAGTTTGAATAGTTTTTGAATATTATTTTGATTCAATTAATTAAATTGACACCATTTTAATTAATTTATCACTGTGGGAGGCCGTAAAAGGTTAGCACAGCACTGTGTTTTTTAAAATTCTCACATTAAAATGCTTCATTCCCCAAGATTAAGAAATTGAGTTTTACAGAGGCTTTTGAAAATGAAATCAGAAATGGGGTTCAAAGCTCTACTCTTCTCAACGACATTAAATTATAAAACGCAACTAAAATAAGAATTTCTTCTCTAGAAGGTAGAAATCGCCCTACTCTAGTAGGTACTGAGTTGGCTTTTTAGACGTGAGGCCAGCAGACTTCGGCAAAAACTCTCAGAGTAAAATAAAATTGCCATGAAAAGTTTCTCAAAAAATCAGTCAATCGGAGTGGACTTTAAACTGTAGATCCTTTCACTCATGCATAAAAATTAACACACACAAAATAAGTCGTATGAAAATCTAGGTTGTAATCCTGGCTGAAGGGTTGCAATTTTGTATGTATGTATGAATCTGATACGGCCACCACATTCACACTTCATTAGAGGCAGCAAATAAACCTCAGGGATTACCTCTGGAGGTGCAGTGCAGTGCTGTGTCCTCCAAAACATATTGAACGCTGCCGAATACTCGTTGGAAGAGAAATTTTTTTCTGCAAATCTACGGTCAATTCGCCATCATTGAACGCTGCTTCTTATACCCCGAATTTTTGTAAGAAATTTTTGATCTTTTCAGAGTCTATCATTTTTATAGGCTCCTGAACATGAAGACATCATCGAATATTGCACCACTGATATACAAATACGGGGCTGGTAGAGAACTCAATACCTTCGATATTTTACAAAACATACGTAGTTGTTTTGATTGCCACAGTTATACTGGTTAATCTTAACTTCGGTGGCAGCTCTTCTGGCCTGATATGGATATGAAGAGTATAGATTATCTTATTACCTTAAATCTAATGGCACGTTGATAGTCTTGGCCATATTTCGAGTAACTTCAGCAGGAGCCATGAATTTAAAGTAGCGGTAGAGACTGGACGCTTCCTCCTAGACTAAACTCAACGATAGCAGCCGCAATTACAGCGGCAACAGTGTCAATTACATCAGAGATTTGAGTAACAATTACAGAAGCAATTACAGCGGCAATGACAGCGGCAACTGCAGCAATTACGGTGGCAACTTACAGCAAAATTATACGCACTTTCATGCCGTAGTTTTCCACAATTTCAGCGGCAATTACAGAGACAGTAGGGACAAGATTTTACCTCCTAGACTGATCTAAGCGGAAGGAGCGGCAATTATAGCTGCGGTTACATCTGCAATTACAACGGCAACAGCGGTGAATACAGCGGCAGTTACAGCCTTTATTTCAGTGGCAACAGCGTCAATTACACTCGCGTTTTCAGCGGCAATTGAAGAGGCAATTATATCTGTAATGGCAGTGGCAATGGCAGTGGCAATGGCAGCGGCATTTATAGCAGCAAAATCGGCAACTACAGCGTCGACAGCAAAATCATACATACTTTCAAAAGACATACATAATTGGTGGGTTTATACGTGAGTGACAGGACTAACAGTTCAAAGTCGATTCCGAACGACAGATTTTTGAGAAACTTTTCATGGCAATTTTATTTACTTTCCGAGTTTTTGCCAGAATTTTGCTGAACCATGGCCTCACGTCTAATAAGTCAACACACTACCTGCTAGACTATAGTCACTAGTACTATAGCGTCTAAACAGGCGGGAGTAATAGCTTGGATGGAAATCAGCTTTATATTGTGCCTCCATTTATCACAAATTCATTGCTCAAACGAGATTTTGAGCCATTGCATTGATTATTATCTTCACAGTTAGTACAGACACAAACCACACCAAGGCTTGCTTACAGGTAAAGGAAGTCAGACATAAATTTTCTTGTTCCGAGAAATTTTGACTCCATAAGAGCTTAGAATTGTGAATAGTTTCAAGGTATTTAACAGTAGAGGAGAAAGTATTTTCAAATACCCCAGTTTTGGGGGACTGATTCTACGGCCTTTACATTTTCTAATGAACGTCATGGATTATTGGGGATTATTTCCCCGTCCGTTTACTTTGCTTGACTTTGAAAGAATGTTATTTACTATTTATTTCCTTTTCACTGTAATTCTGTTATTTTTACTTTTAAGTAATAAGATCGAGAGTAAAAACAATTTTTGAAGTTTACTCGTACATGAGAGTTCATAAAGGGTCCGCCAAATAACTTATTTTTTTTTTTGAAAGCGCTTTAAAAAAAAACTACTGAATATTTTCTCAAATTTCTTTTTTTTATTTGAAAGTACAATCTTTCCGGTTAATAGCGGAAAATAATTTCATTCAAATGGCTGCCTCGACTGGGCCATGCAGTAACCTACACCAGAAGATGCCGATTTTGGCAAAAAAAATCATCTTTTCAGATGAAGCAAAACAAGCAAAATTTTCGCATTTGGGGCACAGATAACCCGCACGCATACATTGAAAATCCGACGCACCCAAAACGAGTCAATGTTTGGTGCGGATTTTGGTCCAGAGGCATATTTGGGACATTTTTCTTCGAAAATGAGCAAGGAGTAGCCGTTACAGTCAATGGCGATTGTTATCGAGCCATGTTGAACGAATTTTTGTTCACAAAAATTAAAGAGGAGGATATTGGCAACATTTGGTTTCAACAGGACGGCGCTACGTGCCACACAGCCGAAGATACTTCGATGTTTTGCGATGTTTTGCGCCCTGTTTTTGAAGATCGCATTATCAGCCGCAGAGCTGATGTCGTTTGGCCACCTCGGAGCTGCGATTTGACACCGTTGGACTATTATTTGTGAGATGCCGTCAAAAATAAGTGTTACACCGGCAAGCCAGAGACAATTAACGCTTTAAAGGACAATATTCGTGTAGCCATTGGTAAAATACAGCTGCACACAATCGATAATGTGCTTAAAAATTGGACCGATCGTGTAGGCTACTACATGGCCAGCCGAGGCAGCCATTGGAATGAAATTATTTTCCATTATTAACCGAAAGGATTGAACTTTCAAATAAAAAAAGAAATTTGAGAAAATAGTCAGTAGTTTTTTTTTTAAAAGCATTTTCAAAAAAAAAAGTTATTTGGCTGACCCTTTACATGAATATAGACAAACATGAAAAAAAACGTACGCTTTCCATGATTTTTTATTTACTCTCAGAGTTTTTGCCAGAAATCTGCTGAGAGGAAGTCGCCAAAGAAGTATTTTTTATATTTCGTCATGTTGGGGATATCTGAACTGTGGATTTTCAATAGGCGCTTCCTGGTTTTCTACTAGCGCAAGGAGAGGCTTATAAATCAGAAGTTATCTGTCCTTTTACGATTGTTTTACTAGAGTTTGGAATAAATACAACCTACAGAAGGCTCTTAAACTATTAGTAAAACAAGATCTGGAAGTTCAAGGTAGGACTCTGTGTACAGAATGATAATAAAGCTTCTAATATTACACCTTCTGTTTAACTCATCTAAGAGATCTTCGACCTTCTAATCATATTAAATTGAGTTCAAAAATTATCCAACCCAAGGCATTGTGTTTAATTTTTTCTAATAAAAATCTCATTAACGAGCCCGAAATGTTAAAATTAATTTCCTTCTGCCTATAAATTAAACTCGTCTGATTGTGTTAAAAATTTCAATTACCAAAAAACAAGGTTTATAAAGCAAAAACAAAAAAAGAAACGAATGAAACATGAAGTCAAAGCAATTATGAATTTTAAAAATTTATAACCACAATACGTTACATTTTTTTTGTTTTGTTTTATAACTCGTTCTCTAATAAATTAATTTCAAGAAAACCAAACACAGTGTTTACCACCGAAAAAAAAGAAAGAAATTGAAAACCAGGGTTTTCTTATTAAAAGTCACGCCAAAAATTTGTTAAAATGTTACAGGGTGCTGGCCAAAATTTGGGGTAAGCACGGCAAAGAGGAAAGACAGGCCACAAAATGACTAGCGTGTCATGTGCACAAGAAACTGTATGTGTGTGCGTGTGTGTGCTTGTATAGGGAATGATTGCAACTAGCGCCTAAAAACAGGCAATTACTAATATAGACTCTAATAACCTCTACACAACTACCACTTTAGCATTCATCGTTAAACCAACAAATGCTTTTTGTAAGCAAAAAAAGGAAAAAAACAAGAAAAATAGAAAATGCAAAGAGAAAAAAACGAATATTTCTACAACAGCACCAGCAGGCCATAACGGAAAACTAGAAAAAAACAGGCAAAAATAAACTGAAACACATGCATCATGCAGCAGCTACAACCACTGAAGTGGCAAAAATTCAACAGAAAAAAAAGAAGAGGAAAAACAAAAATCAAAGCATACATTAAGGCAAACAAATCTTTTTATAAACTTACACATACACTCAGGCATACGCATATAGTAACATTTTTGTTAATACATTAACAACTAAACTTTGCACATGCCTTGCATAAAAGCCTACAGATATGTTTGTATGTGCGTTTGGAAAGATCACAGGCTATAGAGCCAGCCCAAAAGGAGATGGTGGTAAGGCCTGCTTTATTTTCGGAGTCTACATTTGGTATTAATAAGTCTGATACACCAGCAAATACCCTAGCAGCACTCTCTCTCTCTCTCTTTCTCGGTCTCTTTAGCATTTAGAGTGATGGTGGTGATGTTTGTGATGTTGGTAGTGAGACTGCCTTTGTATGAATTTCTGGTTACTTTTGAAATTTCTTTCCTTTGCCTTCAGTTTGCCGTTTCGTCGACTGCAAATTGAAACCACAACGTTGTTTGCCTGCCTATTACTGTTTGCGAAAAGTGTAAAAACTTATATTTCAATGCAATTATATAAAGCAGCTGATGCATGCAAAAGAAATGCAACATAATAAGCCAACATTAAAAAGCACGAGCAGCAACAGCAGTACAAAACATTATTATCAACATCATCATCATCATCAAAAGCAGTAGCAGCAATTCAAGGCTATCCCTGGGCATTTAAAGGTCTCTGAGCTGATTAAGTCATATGAGTTGGCACGGGTAGAGCAACATTTTGGAATATTTGCAGTATTTACTCAACGTATTAGCACAACTGGACTAAGAGAATCGTTTTAAAGATATCCTTGCACGCTTGACAAGTGGCTGGTGTGGACGAAAAACAGAATAAAAACAAAGTTTTAAGAATTTTAAATCGAATTATTAAACAAAATCATCTCGAAATAGATTCGGTTTACCGCTGTATATTCAGATAATAAGGTCCTGGAGACCCAAAATCAAAAGAAGTAGAAATAGTAGAAAGTAGATAGCTTCACTGTGAGAGTAAGAATGAAAACCTAGACCTATTTTTGTTTTATATGAAGGTGTACCCATTTACCTAATCACTATCACTATAATGGTCTCCATATATTCACTATTATGAAAATGAAAATATTCTAGAGGCCATCGCGCACACTTTTTTCAAAGGTTCGCTGTAAGAAAGGCGCTGACTCATACCACCTGATACATTCAGGCCAACATCATAAGAAGATCATGAATGTCACCTCTTAGATTACGTAGAATTCAATGATTGCCCTGAAGAGTTGATCTATTGTGAGACACTCAGTCTATATAATGACACACCTAATGCTGTTGTGTTAGCAAACTTGAAAATAGCGTTCGGTGTTAAAGGTACAAACACATAGTCTAATAAAGGGTCCGCCAAAGAACTCTTTTTTTTTGAAAATGCTTAAAAAAAACTACTGAATCTTTTCTCAAATTTCTTTTTTTATTTGGAAGTACAATCCTTCCGGTTAATAATGGAAAATAATTTCATTCAAATGGCTGCCTCGGTTGGCCATGCAGTAGCCTACACGATCGGTCCAATTTTTAAGCACATTATCGATTGTGTGCAGCTGTATTTCACCAATGGCAGAAATTTGAGAAACTGTTCATGGCAATTTTATTTAGTCTCAAGAGTTTTTGCCAGAAATCTGCTGAGAGGAAGACGCCGAAGAAATATTTTTTCATATTTCGTTTTGATGTCTGACCTGGGGTTTGAACCGTGGCCTTGCGTCTAATAAGCCATTACACTACCTATAAGACCACGGCGACTTCGTTATTCAGTCAGTTTGGTCAAATGATAATGAATTATCATAGACAACGAAGTGTGTTCGCAGAATGGACTCTGGAAATTTGGTAACTGACCCTAATATTAATCGACAAATCATTTTCAGTGAAGAGGTCCATTTATGGGCGAAAAAAAAAGATCGTCGAATTCGGGACAATACCAGTATACATGAGATCCAAGAACGTCGTACCCATGTCGATAAGGTCATTGTTTGGTATTTAAGGCTGGAGTCTTTTTTTATTTTTTTTTTTTTTTATTTTCCTCTGAGAGTTTTGCCCAGAAATCTGCTGAGGGGAAGTCACCGAAGAAATATTTTTTTATATTTTCGTTTTGATGTCTGACCTGGTGTTTGAATCGTGGCCTTGCGTCTATTAAGCCAACACACTACCTACAATACTACGGCGACTTGTTTTAAACTCATACAGAATGCTTCTGCTACTATGAGTCGCGTGGAAGCACCCCTCTTGACATACTTATTCCTTCATATTTCTCCGTAGTCTAGTAGGTAGTGTGGCTTATTAGACGTAAAACCAGGGTTCGAGCCCCAGGCCAGACATCAAAACGAAAATAAGAAAAACACATTTCTTCGGCGACTTCCTCTCAGCAGAATTCTGGCAAAAACTCTGAGAATAAATAAAAATTGCCATGAAAAGTTTCTCAAAAATCGGTTGTTCGGAGTCGACTTTAGACGGTAGGTCTTGCCACTCAAGTATAAAATTGACGCACACAACATAAGTGATGTGAAAAACTAGGTCGTAGTCCTGACTGAAGGGTTGTAATAATCAATTCTGTATCTAGCATCGAGCATCGTCGTAATGGTTTGATCGATCATCCTAGAATTTCTCTGTGTTGTTTCAGTATGACCAATTATGTATGTATGTATTCTTACATGAGTCGTCACTGTTTTCGTAACCCAGCTTGCCCGGATAGTCCCATACTATTATCGTGTTAATGTCATATCGACGCCTCCATTCTATAACGTTCCAAGTGTACTTAGAACGTTTTTAATGTTCTTGCATTTTTAAATTCTACGTTCTCTAACTTAAATACTGTCAAAATTTGGTTCAGATGCGTCGATCCGTTCCGAAGTAATCTTCTTAGAATACATATATGTTTAGTCGTATGTCGCGTGAAAACTTTGAGAGCTCATAACTCAAAACACACTTTTTCGACTTAGAATGTTATAGGCGTCGATATGAGCCAACGACTCGGATTGCGGCCAAAATTTAATTGAGAACCCGAGAGTTTTTCCACGTTTCGGAAATGTTTGCTTTGGTGCCGAACAACACCACTCCATTCTTACTATCCTGTAGGTCAGTCCAGAGGATATTAAGTAGGACCTGTCAATACCTCGTTTTGTTAGAATCTGTTTTGATGAGGCCATTTTGATAGAAAAAAAACCCACCTTGTAGAGAATTGTGAGGAGACTATACTGTCCTCTGTCAATGTGGTCTCCACTCCATACATTCTTGTCAGGCGTGTTATCAAATGCGGCTCCAATATCAGACAGTCATTCACAGAGGATGCTATTTCTCTGCCATAGTAAACCAATCCTTCTGCTAAGCTGGGAAAAGCCTGATTATTGAAACTAAAACAAAGCAATGTAAAGAAATGAGGAAAGAGATATTTTCTGACAACGATACGTTTCGCAAAGGAACGACCTGCACCCTAAAATTTTAAAATATTTTCCCTTAAATTTTCAAAAATAAGAAATTCGTCTATGAGTGCTAATTTCCAAACGGCAATACATCATCGTCAACGCTGTGTTATTATGCCAACAAAAATATTTTCTGCCTTAAGCGAATGCCATTCAACCATGTGGGCATGAGTTTTTATTTCCTTTTCCTAGACGTACAGGGAAGGAACTTCATCATGATGCTGTTCAAGCATCAAGCATCAAGCCTTAATAATGAATAGCATGGTGGTGATAATGATGATGCTGATGATGATGCTGATGATGATGCTGATGACGATGCTGATGATGATCTGAAGTTTATTTAGATGACGAAATGCATTTTCACCAAAAAGGAACAAGGACACACGCACATGTATTCATTTGTATTCTACATAAGAAAATATTTTGTATTTGTGTTGTTATTGTTGTTGTTGTTGTGTAATATAATATTTAACATGGCAGGAAGTATGCTTGTTACCAATTAAGCTAATCCGTCAGATAATTAGAAATGTTGCCTGTATTCGTATTCGGTAATAAAAAGTTTTTTGTCATGAAAAACGAAATAAAACGTAGGCTATGTACAGGCACATGTGTAAGCTTCTGAACAATAGAGGAATAGTATATGTGTGTGGAGGTGTGTGTGAGTATTTATTTATTTTGTCTGGTTGCCAGAAGGAACAAACATCTTAAAATTACGTCAAAAATAAAGACGTGAATGTAGTTGAAAGCTCATTTAAGGAATTTGGCGCCTGTTGGCTGCAATAAAACTTATAAGGAAATAAATTTAATTCTTAATACCGGCTGTAAAAACATATTCTGGAATTCAAAAGAAAGATGTTGAATTGCATGGTACTGGAAAGATTCATTTGCAAAGTCATGCCAAAAATGTTATCCGATCTTCTTTGATTGTGGATTAGAGATCGAATGGAGCAGAGAGTTCCCTTTTCTTATGTTACTAAGCTTGTGGCTCTCTTAAAGTTGTCGTCATGGTTCAGGGATAATTAAGGCAAAATCTGCCGCTCATTGTGCCGTATAATTCAATATATTTTTATCCAAAAAGCGATCATGTCAAGAAATTAAGAGTAATGCATACGATGTTAAGGTTATCTAGACGATAAGGACTATGTGGTAACATACCATTTTTGATAGGAACGTGGTCAATTTAAAGACGTTATGAACCGTTTGGCTATTTCAAAAACTAGGGATTTAGCTGAAGAGTAGCTTCAGGTAGAAACCTATTGAAATCATTTTTCTAAATCTAGGTTTATTTAATTCCTTTCATGTTCGTTCATTTTACCGCTTAGCTCCGTTGTTTTTCATGGCCGTTAATAATTACCCAGAAGTTATTGAAGAGAATTATTCTTCGTACATCATGTCAGTGCTAATGAGAATCAGATTGCATAGAAAATCTCACTCCATTAATTTTAAGGTACTAAAGGGTCCGCCAAATAACTTTTTTTTTTGAAAATGCTTTAAAAAAAAACTACTGAATATTTTCTCAAATTTCTTTTTTTATTTGAAAGTACAATCCTTCCGGTTAATAATGGAAAGTAATTTCATTCAAATGGCTGCCTCGGTTGGCCATGCAGTAGCCTACACGATCGGTCCAATTTTTAAGCACATTATCGATTGTGTGCAGCTGTATTTCACCAATGGCTTTACGAATACTGTCCTTTAAAGCGTCAATTGTCTCTGGCTTGTTGGCGTTACACTTATCTTTGACGGCTCCCCACAAATAATAGTCTAACGGTGTCAAATCGCAGCTCCGAGGTGGCCAAACGACATCAGCTCTGCGGCTGATAATGCCATCTTCAAGAACAGGGCGCAAAACATCGAGTGTAGCTTCGGCTTTGTGGCACGTAGCGCCGTCCTGTTGAAACCAAATGTTGCCAATATCCTCCTCTTCAAATTTGTGAACAAAAATTCGTTCAACATGGCCCGATAACGATTGCCATTGACTGTAACGGCCACTCTTTTTCGAAGAAAAATGGCCCAATTATGCCTCTGGACCAAAATCCGCACCAAACATTGACTCGTTTTGGGTGCGTCGGCTTTTCAATGTATTCGTGCGGGTTTTCTGTGCCCCAAATGCGACAATTTTGCTTGTTTACATACCCGCCAAGATCAAAATGAGCTTCATCTGAAAAGATGTTTTTTTTTCCAAAATCGGCATCATCTGTAAGTCGATCGCAGGCCCACTTAGCGAAGAGAAAACGCATTGGATGGTCAATTGTATTCAACTCCTGAACCAATTGGACTTTGTTTGGCGTCATACCAAGGTCTTTATGCAAAATTCGTCTCAATGATGTCTTCGAAATATTCAATTGTTGAGAACGACGGTGAATTGATGTTGATGACGCTTCACGCACACTTTTTGCCACAGCAGCAATATTCTCGGGTGTAGGCACTGTTTTTGGCTTTTCACGCTTTGGTTTATCGATGAGGATGCCAGTTTCTTTCACTTTTTTCACAAGATAACGAACATATGGAGCTGACGGTGCTTCTCTTCTTCCAAAATCTGTACGCAATTTTCGCACACATTCTGCAACATTACAATGATGTTCAAAGTAATGTCGCAATATTTCCCAGCGTTGTTCAAGCGTGTACACAACCATATTCGTTCAGCTGAAGGATACAACTAATTATCTGTCAAATCAGACATGAGCTAAGTGTTACCATTTACGAAATAAGCACTCGTTGAAAAAAAAAACGTTAGATGGCGGACCCGATACAAGTTAATTTGAATGGTGCTGCATGGATACTCATTGTATTGCTCAGACAAGCTTATAATCTTTGCCATAATTAAGTCCTCTCATTCCATCACCGTACTTCATGGTATTCCATTCCTTGTTGCATGTTAGTTACAATAATTTCCTTGATGGCTGCTACAAGTAACAAATCCATCAAAAGCTTTTTATTTCTCAACCCAATTTTTTGACACTCATTTATATCCTACCCCTTGAAGCTTTTAATGTAAAATCAAGGACACTTTTAATTAGAAATCCTTTTCAATAAACCGTGAATTATACGTCCTGGAACAACTTGGATTCCCTTACTCTTTTAATGGATTTGGAAAATTTTAATATTTTCCCCAAGCAAAATATTTTAAAAATAAATTCATTTTTTAAATTAATAAAATGGGTCCTTCCCCCTTTCGTTTTGGCAGTTTCTGCTTTTCGTTCAAATGAATATTAAAATTAAAAGGAAAGGTAGGAGAAGAGGAGGGGAGGGTTAAAAAATAATCAGTAACAGTTTTCCTTTTTTTATCCTTTTCAGGGATTTTGTTACACTCTATTGAATGGAAATTTCTGTGTATGTATCGGTGTAAGCAAAAATGTTTGCTTATGACAGCAGCATTTAATGAAAAACGGGGTAAAAATTTGGTAACGAAATAATAAAGGGAAGGAACAGTGGTTAAGGAAAGGCAAAAAGAAAAAAAAATATTTTTATTATAAGGACTCCTATGGTAGTACAAATCCTTGTAAACAAATGTTTAAAATTCGAAACAAATTTTTACGATTTTTTTTCAATAAAAATGAGTTCCTTTAACCACTGTGCCTATGTGTATATTGCCAAATATTTCCTATTACCAGAAAATTCAAATCCATTTAAAAAATTAACAAAAAAAAAATCACAAGGATTTTAAATTGTGGGGTTTTTTAAACGAATTTTAATAAAATTGTAAGTGTTTCTTTATCCAAGCCTTTCCCTTTCTTTTTGCTCATCTAAATAAACCTTTGTCATCTGAGTGACAAAATTAACACCATTTGTAACCAATTTTTCCCTCCTTATTTTCTTTTTTCCTCTTTACTTTTACCAAATACTGCTTAAAAGGATTGTAATTGATGCCCAGAAAAAGAAAAAACGTTGTTTTGAGTTCTTCTAAAGACACAGAGAAAGATTTCCATGCAATTAGTATCGTATGAACGAAATTTAATTGAAAAAGAAACATTCAATTGACAAATAAAGGCAAGCATTTGATGACAACAAATGAGACTAGGAAACGAAATGATTTCTATAAGGTATAGGGAGGGAGAAGAGGGAGCCCTACATTTCTTAATGAACTTCTAAACAAGCATATGATGTCTTCTTGTTTCAGTGCTTTTAATGCAGGAAAATGAAAGGAATTCTAGCATGTATGTAGCTCAATGTACACTCAGCCACAAAAGTATACATACGGTTAACAAACTTCAGGAATTTTTTAACAAATCCGTTTTCGTTGAAAATCTTTATAATTGTCTGACATCTTTCTTCGATTTTAAGACAGTCTTTTGCATTGGTTCAGAAATTTGTGAAATTTGTTAATCGGATGTATACTTTGGTGGGCCTGTGCAGGGCCACAATTCAGTTCAATTTTATAAATTTTTTTACCAATGCAAAAGACCGTATTAAAATCGAGGAAACTATAAAGATTTTCAACGAAAACGGATTGGTTAAAAAATTTCTGAAATTTGTTAACCGTATGTATACTTTAGTAACTGTGTGTACATGCAGCATACGGCAATAGAAAGATTTGGTAGCAAACTATTTTTGCATAAGTGGTAGTGTATTGCAAAAGTTTATTAGTTTCTTGAACGTCTGTCTCCTAAAAATGTATTTCACTAGCAGTCGATATAATCCCTGCAAGGAAATTAAATTTATTATGTCTTCCAAACTTTCGAATTTTGGCAATTAATTACGACCATCTTGTTGAAGTTACACTAGTAAAATTCGTTGCGTTATTTAGTCATACATACATACGAACATAATTGGTCATTACAACCCTTATGTCAGGATGTCAAAGTACCTTCTCAAACCACTTATGTTGTGTGTGCTAATATTATATATGAGTGTCGGGACCTACAGTTTATAGTCGACTCCGAACGACAGATTTTTGAGAAACTTTTCATGACAATTTTACATATTCCCAGAGTTTTTGCCAGAAATGTGATGATTTTTTCATATTTCGTTTTTATGTCTGACCTGGGGTTTAAATCGTGGCCTTACGTCTAATAAGCCAACACTGTACCTACTAGACTACGGCGACTTGTACAGTTTATTTACCATTATCCATAGCCATTACATACCATAATGGCAAGCGATAGAGGCTGTAATCTAAAAAGCAAATATTAATCGTAATCGGAATAGTGTAAGCCACCAACATCTGGACATAATTTTCCTTAATATTTTCGCGTAACCAACAAAATATCGGGTCCGCCATCCAACGTTTTTTTTTCAACGATTGCTTATTTCGTGAATGGTAACACTTAGCTCATGTCTGATTTGACAGATAATTAGTTTTATCCTTCCGCTGAACGAATATGATTCTGTATACGCTTGAACAACGCTGGGAAATATTGCGACATTTCTTTGAAAATCATGGTAATGTTGCAGAATGTGTGCGAAAATTGCGTACGGATTTTGGAAGAACAGAAGCACCGTCAGCTCCGTATGTTCGTTATCTTGTAAAGAAAAGTGAAAGAAACTGGCATCCTCATCGATAAACTAAAGCGTGAAAAGCCAAAAACAATGCGTACACCCGAGAATATTGCTGCTGTGGCAGAAAGTGTGCGTGAAGCGTCATCAACATCCATTCATCGTCGTTCTCAACAATTGAACATTTCGGAAACATCATTGAGACGAATTTTGCATAAAGACCTTGGTATGACGCCATACAAAGTCCAATTGGTTCAGGATTTGAAGTCAATTGACCATCCAATGCGTTTTCGCTTCGCTAAGTGGGCCTGCGATCGACTTACAGAAGATGCCGATTTTGGCAAAAAATCATCTTTTCAGATGAAGCTCATTTTGATCTTGGCGGGTGTGTAAACAAGCAAAATTGTCGCATTTGGGGCACAGAAAATCCGCACGCATACATTGAAAAGCCGACGCACCCAAAACGAGTCACTGATTGGTGTGGATTTTGGTCCAGCGGCATAATTGGGCCATTTTTCTTCGAAAATGAGCAATGAGTGGCCGTTATAGTCAATGGCGATCGTTATCGTTATTATTTTATTCACAAAAATTGAAGAGGAGGATATTGGCAACATTTGGTTTCAACAGGACGGCGCTATGTGCCACACAGCCGAAGCTACACTCGATGTTTTGCGCCCTGTTTTTGAAGATCGCATTATCAGCCGCAGAGCTGATGTCATTTGGCCACCTCGGAGCTGCGATTAGACACCGTTAGACTATTATTTGTGGGGAGCCGTCAAAGATAAGTGTAACGCCAACAAGCCAGAGACAATTGACGCTTTAAAGTACAATATTCGTGAAGCCATTGGTGAAATACAGCTGCACACAATCGATAATGTGCTTAAAAATTGGACCGATCGTGTAGGCTACTGCATGTCCAGCCGAGGCAGCCATTTGAATGAAATTATTTTCCATTATTAACTGGAAGGATTATACTTTCAAATAAAAAAAGAAATTTGAGAAAATATTCAGTAGTTTTTTTTTAAAGCATTTTCAAAAAAAAAAGTTATTTGGCGGACCCTTTATCTAGTGAATCAGTTCTTAAGTCTCTTTAATCAACATTTCTCCAGGACCTACACATAGGCGTTTTGGAACAAGCTACCCAGTATGCAGAGATCTGCGAACGCAATGGATTAAATTTTTCTTGACGTAAATATATCGACTAGAAAATCTCCTAATCTATGTTCTCGCCGTTGTCTAGTAGGTTGAGTTGGCTTAAAGTGGTTCAGAACACAGCTGAAAAAACTCGAACAAAATGAAATATAAAAAATTATTTCTTTTGGGACTTCTGCCACAAATAAAATAAAATTTCCATGGAAAGTTTTGCAAATCTGTCCTTTAGAGTCGATATTAAACAGCAGGTCCCATGGATAATATTAACACCCCCAACATAGGTGGTTTGACAAGCTAGGTTGTAATCCTGACTAAAGAGTTGTACAGTTGGTCAGTGTCTAAGTTGAGATGTATGAAATGATGTTCGCTGGTCTAATCGTGATTGACCTTCTGCACTTTATGATGTTTCAACTTAAAGTCCTAATAACTTCAGTTCTGATAAAGAAGCTCACTGGGTTATAATTTTCACTGACTTGTTTGACAATCAAAGGCATTACTGTCGTATTGTCACGAAAATTGAAATGGTGTTTTGCTTTTACATCGTTTAACGTTAAAATTATAAACAAAAGCTACAAAAATAAAAGCAATGAACTTGTTTACATGATAAACAAGTAAACAAAAATATACCAACAAACACCAGCATAAAAAATTGTTAACAAGTAAACGAAAATGCATCAACAAATACAGCAAGAATGAATGTAAACAAACAATACACAAACAACAACAATTAAACAACGATGTTTACATTTATAGAGATCTCGAGAAGGCGAAGTCACGAACATTTGCCTTCAAGAATATTCATCAGACTGCTTAAGTTGGCATATAAAAGGCAAGACAAAGCAGGCAACGGAGTTAGTAAAAAAAAACTAAGTCAGTCTTGTGTGAAGACGCGGTGTGTTTAAAGAGAATAATCTTGGTTTGAAGATCTCCGTTACAAAGATCTGATTGTTTATGCAAAAGAGTATAAAGAGAAATAACAAACAAGCAATTGTTGTTGTTTACATCAAGTTGTGAACAGTCGTACACAGAATTGTGCCAACAATAAAGAATTTTAATAGAATAGAAGCGGCCTACAGGAGATCAGATCTCTATAAGTATGGTCATGACGTGGACGAGGCATGCCCAGAATGCCACAATGAAAGGGAGACAGCGGATCATGTTTTCTTTACTTGCCCGCGATATGTTGTTCAACGAAATTGCCTGGAGAGGACAATAGGATTCCAGGTAACGCCCGATAATATAGTTAACCTGATGTTAACCTCATGTGACAATTGAACGCAGTATGTGTTTTCGCAAGGAAGGTATTGACGCAGCAAAGATTGGCTGAGAGAGCAAGGTCAGCAGAATTTGAAGGCACCACTCGCAGAAGGCCGGGCTACCAATGTGTTTCGAAGATTCCCAACCTTTAGCTCGTAGAGTTATAAAAAAATAAGGAATTTTAAGTAAAACTGAACACAAATTTATTTTTATTTTATTTGCAATCTACGAGCTCATATTTTAAACGTTTTTAAAAGATAAAAACGTGACAGTATATTATTGGGACCCAGATTAGAAAATCGCTTACCGTGTTTATGTAATCCAATAACATAAACTTCTCCAATTGGAACTGTAATATGCTTAAAAATATAAAATTCTTCTATTTTTTAATGGCAAATAAAAAAAAGAAAAAATTTCATTTTTTATTGAAATTGCCACAATATATTGTGTACCTACCTGAACGCATAAAAATAAAAATAAAAACGATGCAGACCAGCTCATACAGCTCGTACGTACATATGCGTGTATGTACAACATATGCAAACAAATAACAAATACCACTACAAATACCACCTACAAATATCCTTTAGGAGTTAAAAAAAATTTCTAAAAAAAATGAGGAAAACTCTGACAGTTACAATATGCAAAGCAGCGGAAAAAAACCGGCGTTAAATCCACCAGGCACATACGATCTGGTTAGTTGAGATGTGCTAGAAAAAAAACAGAATATTTTGTGGGTTTTTTTTTGGCAATACATCAATATGTTTTAGATCTATGTATTCTATGTATAGGTGCACGTAAGTGTAGGTATTTGTATAGGGGTGTGGGCGTGTGTGTGTGGGTGTGCATTGTAAACAATATTTGAATTTCGCTCGAAATTGCTACTGGAAACCTGTCCACTTTAACAACACTTTATTGCTGGCAATGGCTCTTAGACAGTGTACAAGTGTATATATGTTCATACGGATGTATGTATATTTGTATGCGTACATCTGTAGTGTATGTTTGTAATGGTATCGCTTGTATTTGAAAATGTCTGATGAAATGTGGCTTCAGCGATGGTGGTTTTAGATACAGAGACACTCCACTTTTTTTTTTTTTTTTGTTATTTTCATTCGATTTTATTATCAATGGCTTGTCTTTCCTTTCCTTTGCTGTATTTGTATTCACTTTCGTTTTTTATTATTGGATTTATTTTTTCTATTTTTTTACTTTTATTACTAGCAGTTGTAATATGAAGAAGAAATGTCATATTATTGTTGCTGGGCTTGGAGTGTCAAAAGAAATTGATTTTTTTTGTCGATTTCCTCTTGGAAAAAGTATATATTACTATTCGCATATATAGGGTTATCCATTTCGTGGTTTCAAAAGTAAACGTAAACGTAAAACACATATAAAATATATTTATTCATGATATATCTTTTTTATTGTAAAGTTTGAACATTGACATTATGTGTGAAAGACTACATCATTTAAATGACCTCCACGCGAAGTGTTGCAAGTATTGATTCTTTTGAGGCAATTTTCCACCACCTTTTGATACATATTGGGCGGTATCTCAGCCATAACTTGACGAATGTGGGGTTTAAATTGCTCAAGAGCTTTCGCGTAGCCCCACAAAAAAGTCTACTGGTGTCAAATCGCATGATCTTGGTGGCCAGTTGATATCGCCACGACGAGAAATTACGCGGCCAGGAAATGTCTCTTGCAATAAAGCCATATTCGCTCCAGTTGTGTGGCATGTGGCACCGTCTTGTTGAAACCACAAATTCTCCAAGTCGGATTCTTCAATAGCAGTCAAAAAAAAAGTCGGTTATCTTATGACCATAACGCTCCGAATTGACGGTGACAGTCGTTCCATCGTCGTTTTCGAATAAGTAAGGTCCAATCATACCTTCGGACCAAAGAGCGCACCAAACAGTGACTTTTTCTGGATGTAATGACCTCTCTTCAATTACTTGAGGATTCTCAGAACCCCAAATACGACAATTTTGTTTATTAATATACCCACCGAGTGCGAAATGTGCTTCATCGCTGAAGAAAATTTTGTTCGAAAAATTGCCGTCCACCGCCTGTTGTTCAAGAACCCATTCCACGTATCTACGACGTTGTGAATGGTCAGCTGGCTTCAGTTGTTGCGTGAGCTGGACTTTATATGGATGTAGGTGTAGATCTAAATGCAAAATACGCCATAATGTGCCGTAAGACAGTCCTAATTCCTGAGAACGACGAGGAATCGACACGTTCAGGTCTTCGGCAACACTCTCACTTACAATAGCGATATTTTCAGCGGAACGAGCGAAACGATTTCAAAATTCTTCACAATTTTGCCAATCGCTTGCGTAGTTGGACGATTATGTAAACAATAATCTCCTCTTAAAGCACGATACGTGGCTGTGGCAGAAGCACCATTTTTGTAGTAGGTTTTGATAATTTTTATGCGTTGTATGATAGTTAAGCGATCCATTTTCATCAATGTCAGACTTTCAATTGAAAAGAAAAAAAATTGGTTTCACAACTTAGTTTGACGGATGTGGAATTCCAGTCCCATACTTTTGAAACCACGAAATGGATAACACATTATATTCGTAATATTGTTGTCGTTGTTATTTTTAGTAAAAGCTCCCGGCTCTAGTAGCGTTAGTGGTAGTAGTAGTAGTTGCAGGGTTAGGGTAGTCAAATAATCCCTAAGGTTATGGTTTAATTATAAAATAAAGGCACGAGCAGAAGAAGAAGGAAACGAAATTTATATTAAAAACTCAATATTAATGGTAAAGAGCGGTTTTGTGATTCCCTACAGCAACCCTTTAGCCAGGACTACAACCTAGCTTTGCACATCACCCATGTTGTTGATTTTATACATGCCGGATTTGAGAAATGTTTCAATGCAATTTTTATTCTACTTTCAGAGTTTTTGCTAGAAGACCGGTTTTTTTCCTATTTCGGGTTGCTCGAGATGTCTGAGTCAGAGGTTGTATCACGGGCTCTGGTCTAGTAAGCCAACACACAGCCTTTCTAACCTAAGGCGATAGCTGAGTTTCACGTTTATTAAAAATCAGAAGTAGAAGTAGCTAAAGCTGCTGAAAATTATTTTCAACAAAGTGACAGGTTAGTCACTTAGTAAAAAACGGCAAATTAGGCACCAACCCTGACTGTTGCCTGAGAGGGCTATTAAGCTCAGACACCATTTAACCCAGACATTCCTGATGATAAACTTTGTAGGATTTGTTGGATTTAAATTTGAGGTACAGCCGCTCCATGATATGTTCCATATAACAGCTTCCCTGCTGTTATTATGATTGCAGTTTTGTAGAGCAGCTTGAGTTACTGTGATCATACGATTCCAATTAATATAGGGTATAACGGTAACGTATTTCCTCAATTCTGTTGCCCTGACAAACTTCAAAAAGTTTTCCGGTATCCGTAGAATTATTTTCGTTAAGCGACAGTGGCATGAATCGGGCATTGGCCATGTAAAGATACTTGGAGAATTTGGGATTGTCGGAAGCAGTGACTACATGACACCGCGATGTGACTTCTCAATAAATTTTTGGACATCCATTCCGGAAAGGGAGATCTGGAGGAACGGTGCAGCGAATCTCTCAAGAGACTCCCTACAAATTTACACCTTCAAGCTGGAGGGAACCGTTGAGTGTGGAATTTATTCGGAATCAATTTGAACATCTCGGTCTTTAAGGCTACCAAATCACTGCAGCATCTTTCCAGTGGAAGTGTAGGCAATTCGGGTTGCGGTGAAAATTATAGTGGACAAAAATGTTCGCAAGCAGAAAATCACCATACTTTCCGATAGTCAAGCGGCCATCAGGGCAATGGATTCTAATATAATGAACTCCAGGACGGTATACGACTGTCGCAGATGTCTTAAAGAATTGAGATGGCGAATTGAGATGATGTTTGGTAACACGAGTAGAATGACTTGTAAAATCTGGCCAAGGCTGGATGAGGGGCGCACAATGAGTCTACTTAAACTCCAAAGAGGCGCGCTCAGTTTAGTTGTCGGTGTCATTACGGAGCATTGCGTTATGGGTACGCATGCGAGGCGCATTGGTCTTGCACACCTTCCTAACGATTTCTGCAGAAGCTGTAAAGATGAGGGAGAAGAGGAGACTGTCAGCCTAAATCGCTTCGTCAGGAGCTCCGAGTGGTTTTGAGACTACGGGATGGCGTATAACTGTGGTAGCACAATGGGCCCAATGCGGCCTAAGTGAGTCCATCCAAAAATTTTTCTTGGATGGGCAGCCGCCTCTACCTACCTACCTAGCTACATCACATTGATACCGGGACATAAAGACATTTCCGGATGAACTGGCCAGAAGAGGCACGACCAGCGCACTCTCTGATGAAGTCTTGATATTGGGGATCCCTTTTAGAACCTTATGGCAATGAAATGACAATGAAATCGTGGATCTTGTCAACAGTAGATGGGCAGCTTTGGACACGGGCAGAACGGCGTAGAAAATCTGGCCAAGGCTGGATAGAAGGCTCGTGGCAGAGCTGCTTAAACTCAAGAGAAGCATGCTCAGCAATGTTGTTGGGGTAATTGCGAGGCATTGTATTATAGAAACGCATGCGAGGCGTATTGGTCTTGGACACCTTGCAAAGGATTTCTGCAGAAGCTTTGGAGATGAGGAGGAGGATGATACAGTTTTTCACCACCTGTGCACATGCCCGTCACTTGGTCGGAGATGAAAGAGCCTCCTGGGTGTCTACTACATGGAGGATCTGGATGAACTGTCGTGCATGGATATTGGCAGTCTGAGTCGGAAGCTCCGAGTGGTTCCTAGGCTAGGGAAGAATGTGAAACTGTGGTATCACAATGGGCCCTGTGCGCGCGCTAAGTGTCGCCGCCCATGACTTCATCGCGGGGACAGACACTTCTACCTACCTATCTCCATAAAAAGCTTCTGGTCCATTTAAAGATCTCATCCTCGTTAGCTATTAAGCCTGTTTATTGTCTTAAATTTCCACATGACCTGCTAACCAAATTCAATTTGTCAACACAGTTCCATAATATTTTGTTTCAAGCTCACATAAGCCGAGTGGTGGGATACTGACCTGACTGTCAAATATTATTGCAATGACCCGCCCGTTGTATTTATTTTCCAATTTTAAATTGAATTTGATGTCACGGACTTCAGCTTAAAATATATCCTTGAGTTTACCCACAGTTTGGAAACCGAATCCCTTGTTGCTGTCTCTCAACCTGTCTTAAAGCATTTATTAAAAGATCAGTATGGAAGCAGTAGTCGCCCTAGTCTGGTAGGTCATGTATTAGTTTATTACGGATCAAACCACAGGTCAGACATCTCCAACAAAACGAAATACGCGACGAATATTTTATCAGAGACTTATTCTTAGCAGATTTCTGGCAAAAACTCTGAGTGTTAAATAAAATTGCCATGAAAACGTTTTTAAAAATCTGTCGCTTGGAGTCGGCTTTAAACTGTAGGGCCTGTCACTCATTTATGAATTAACACGAATAGCATAAGTGGTGTGAGAAACTAAGTCGTAAACCTGACTGAGATGGGAGCGTGAGACATTTGCATCCCCCACTACCTATAATTGTAGGTGTAGGGTGTAATAAAGTTCCATATAAAATACGTTTTTAATCTCCTCTCCTACACATTTCCGGAGTTTAGTATATGATAGTGTTGAGGGTGGACAAAACAAAACAAAATAGAAAAAAAGAGGAACAGAAATAAGAAATAGAACATGTGACCATAGCTACACAGAGAATTTATGAAAAAAAAAATGAAAAAAATTTTTCAATTATTTTCTTACCCACTTAATTTAATTTCAAATTTAAAGTAATTTATTGTGTTCAATTCAATTTGATTAAAAAGAAAGGAAAATAAAGAAAAAAAAGCGGCAATAATTCATCAATCCAATTGAGATTTAAACGAAATTGTAATAAAAATTCTTGTGCGATATTTAGAATGTCAGCAATACAGTATGAGGTCAAGGATAGAAAGCACTTTGAAATTCATATGTTTTTTCTAAGAAAAAGTATAAAAGTTTACACACCTAAAAAGCCATTCGCAAAATGGAAATAAATTCTGAGAAATTTATTTTCAGTAAGAGAGATTCACAAGGAAGGTCATTTAGGCAAGCTTTTTAGACAAAATAGTGGTTTGCATAATTGCATTGAAGTGTAATTGAAGGCCCTCACGGTATTAAAATAAATACAAAATTTTTTTAATAATAATTCAGGTTGTCATTACAAATTACAAAAAAAAGAAAATAAAACACTTTTTTAAATATGCCTGCCTGCTGCTGCTTGCTTGCTTTATTAAAGCGTTTTTCAACCTGTCAGTTCATTTACAATCCTCGAGGCGACGGACATTATTAGATAGTAAGCCCACATACACCAGTCTCCTCTACTTAGGTTAGTTTAGGTTAGAGGACAAGTACAGTACTTGGAGGTCGAATTGACCCATTGTACAACGTCCTAGTTTCTCACACTACTTATGTTGTGTGTGTTAATTTTATACATGAGTGGTGGGACCTACAGTTTAAAGTCGACTCCGAACCACAGATTTTTGACAAACTTTATCATGGCAATTTTATTTACTCTCAGAGTTTTTGCCAGATATCTGCTGAGAGGACGTCGGCGTAGAAATACTTTTTATATTTTGTCTTGATGTCTGGCCAGGGGCTCGAACCCTGGCTTTACATCTAATAAGTCAACACACTACCTACTAGACTACGGCGACTACATTCTCCTCTACTTTCCTTTTTACAAAAACTAAGAAGGAGGCAATCAAATTTCTAATGCCTGTAGTGAAGCTTATTTCAGCCTCTCTATAAAATGTCAAAAGTTCTAAAGTGCACTTCGCAAATGTACCAAAGGGTAAGCATTAAAGAAAGAAAGATCAGAGCACAGACTATTGAATAAAAGGATGTGCTAGGTTGTCGCATTATAGCTACAGTCTACATCTACCAAAAGACATCTTATGCAAAGAAATCTTATGGAAAGTGGGTGAAGAAACTCTTTCCAACCAATCTGTCCTATACAGTTCTCCCATAACTTTGACGGCTTTGCTGGCCTGCGAGGTAGAGTTTAAAAAGGCTTCACATATACATTAAACGTCGACCCTATAGTGCAGTGTTTCAATAAAACAAGCAATCCTCCTATTCTGTGTCCTCGGTTCAAACCTCATATTTCATCGGCGACTTCCACTCAGCAGATTCTTCTTCTTCTTAATTGGCCATAACAACCCGTTTAACGGTTTTCGGCCTGCCACAACACAAGCTTCCAGGCGCCTCTGCTTCGCGCGCCTACGCCAGTTGGTCACACCAATCGATGACAGGGCTTCCTCGATTTGGTACTTCCAACGAAAGAAGATTTGGGACTTCCTCTTCGCCGACTTCCGCAGATCCCCGCATCAAATACCCGTCTCGCTGGAGCATCTTCCTCCATTCGAACGACATGGCCGAGCCAGCGCAGCCGCTACATATTAATACGCTGTACAACGTCTTTGTCGTTGAGGAGGTCATACAGCTCACTGTTGGATCGGATACGAAAATCATCGCCAACTCGCACAGGACCGAAGATCTTACGTAGGACTTTTCTCTCGAATACTGTCAAGGCCGCTGCATCAGTACTTAATAGGGTCCATGCCTCTACGCCATAAAGAAGCACTGGCAGGATGAGTGTATTGTAGAGTGTTAGTTTTGTCGCACGAGATAGGTCTCAGCAGATCCCTGGCAAAAACTCTGAGAGTAAATAAAAATTGCAATGAAAAGTTTCTCAAAAATCTGTCATTCGGAATCCACTTCAAACTGTAGGTTCCAGCACTCATGTATAAGATTAACACACACCACATAAATGGTGTGATAAACTAGGTTGTAATCCTGACTAAAGAGTTTAAATGGCCGAGGAAATATTTTTAATATTTTCGTTTTGATGTTTAATGGCGATTGGCCTTACGCCTAATAAGCCAACACACCACCTACTAGACTACGGCGACTTCCTGACCTCATACTCATGTTAACTATTACTTGTGAGTTAATTCTGATTGATCACTCCTTGATATTTGTTTTTGAGTTTGAAAGAATCTTCATAGAGATGTGCTGTCAATTCACTTGAATAAAATTATATCGGTTAACCTGGCCAAATCGTCATCGCTTCTGAAATGCATAAAGCAATTCACACCTCTTGATATCTAAGAAATGTATCCGTATATAAGCTTCAGTGAACAGTCGATTGGATTTATCCATACTTTTTAGTTATTGCGGACGTTTAAAATATGAGCTCGTAGATTGCATATAAGAAAATAATATTGTGTTCGGTTTCAATAAATTCTTTATTATACGCAAAATTCTGTGTGCCACTATTCACAACTTGAAGTAAGCAACAACAATTGCTTTGTTTGTTATTCCTCTGTTTATACCCTTTGCATAAACAATATCAATTACTAGCCAATTGTTAGACTGATCTTTGTAACAGAAATCTTCAAACCTCAATTATTATCTTCAAACTCATCGCATCTTCACACAAGACTGACTGAACTTTTACTCCCTCCTTGTCCGCTTTGTCTTGCCTTTTGCAACGTAAACAGTCAGATGAATGTTCTTAAAGTCGAATATTTGTGGCTTCGCCTTCTAGAGATCTCTATAAATGTAAACATCGTTGTTTCATTATTGTTGTTTGTGTATTTTTGTTTACATTTATTCTAGTAATGTTTGTTGTTGCATTTTTGTTTACTTGTTTATCATGTAAACAAGTTCATTGTTTTTGTTTTTGTAGCTTTTGTTTATAATTTTAATATTAAACGAGGTAAAAGCAAAATACCATCTCCATTTTCGTAACAATATGGCTTTTTAAGATGTTCCTTTATGCCTGCCATGTGTCTGTACTCATGCATGCAGCACTATTGGATCACAAGGATGGATTGAAAGTTTATTTTTTTTATTTCCGTTGATTTATTTGGTTTCAATTTTAAAGAGGCTTCGATTTTGATTCAAACTAGATATGCTTTGTGGACATTTATGTTAACATGGCTATGTCAACATGTGTGTGGTAGGCAGGCCTATAACTTACAGACTATTTTTCCTATGCATAGTGGCCTCCTAATTTTTTTAAATTTTTAGACACAATTTTTCCTCTTGTTTCTGTTTTATTAACGTTTTAATGGTGGCGTGCAGGCGTTTGTTTATTTCCACTGAACAATTTCGTTTTTAAAGCCATTTTTTATGTTGATTTTAAACACTCAACATAAGGGGGAGTCCTTTTTTTTTGGTATACATACACATGGCCTTACACTCCAATAAATCCCTAGAAATGGATAGACAGTCTGTGTGTGGGCCTATACCAGGAAAAAAAATTATGACCACTGGTGGTGGTGGTGGTCTTTAAGTTTGAGGTCAGCAAGAGTGAAACGTTCGTTACTGAATGCAGAATATTTTGTTAAATTTTTTTTTAGAATTTTTTTCTTTCGACATGGCATCCTTAACCAAGTGTGTGTGTGAAATTTGTTTATCCAGGCTAGTTTTAGTAGGTGGTTTCTGGCCTCTTTTTTTTTGTTGCAGGAACTACATATATTGACTGGTTCTTTATTATCGTCGGGTTTTTTCCCCCTGTTTGTTTTACACTCACAGTTATTTTGTTGCCATGTTTTCTTACTTGTCAGTGGGTGTAGCACGTGGTTTTTCATGTTTGTATGAATCGCCTCTGTTTTGTTCTTTTCTTGTGTGTTATCATAAGTTCCCATTGAATTCACTTGAATCACAGCAATTTCGTTAAGCGATTGCTTGTTCACGGCATATCCTTAATTGTTGTTTAGAAACCTATTTCTGCTTAGGCTTGTTTTCACATCGATTTGGCAGAAGTATATGGCAACTATTTAAAGCCTTAGTGGCCTTAGCTCCATAGGCTGTATTAAAGATTTGTTAAGTCAAAGAAGCTGTAGAAAATAAACAAGATTTGGGTTACTATTTTACTTCCTCCTTACTTGTTTCTCTCTCTTGTAATTTATCAGCCATTTTTCCTATGGTTCGAGATGTCAATCAAAGAAATTCCTTCAAATATTCCTTATACGATCGAAATGTATTTCAAACTTCTGCAAGGAGAGCAATAATAAGATGACAAAACATATTTTTTATTATAACAACAGCAGCAGTTCATACTTTACTTTCATGTTTCTTTTTATCTATTATTTTGGTATGCCATTACTTTTATAGCACACAGTAACAGACTGTTTTATTTGTTACGTTATGTTGTGTTTTATGTTATGTTTTATGTCCAAAAGGGAAGGAAAAAGGAGTTAAAAACTGTCTCGTTATTGCTTAAAAAAAATGCGGAGAGTGAGAATATTACATGAAAGAAAAGGTTTACGTTAGGAAATGAATTCGTTTGCAAGCACTGCTATAGAGATTCCAGTTATTTTTTGAAAACGGAAAATAAAAGATGCAGAGGTCACCCCTTAATATATCGACTGATTGAGGCTGTACAATTATTTGTTGCACGTATTATTCGTTGTGATTAAATTGTGAATGCTGAGCTAATCGTTGAAAGAAGGAGCATCGAAACTGCCAATGAATCATTGTTATGCATGGCTATACGACCAGATAGTGTAAATCGTTGAAGTTTATCCGAAGAAATGTTTTCTATTTCGTTTTAAAGTTATATGAAGCCGCAGTAGTCTAGTGGATAGAGTAATGGCTTATTACATTACACATATTATGAGGCCAGGGTGCAAACATCTCCAATAAAAAGAAATTTGAACAAATATTTCTTCAAAGACTACCTCTCTCAGATTTCTGTCAAATACTCTCAGGGTGAATAAATATGCAATGAAAGTTTCTCAGAAAAAAACTGTTGTTCTGAGCCGACTTTAAACTGCAGGCACCAACATAAGTGGTGTGAGAAACTAAGTTGTATTCCTGACTAAAGGTCTGTAATAACCTATGTATTTGGGTATGTACGTATGTATTTGGGTATTACTTGGGTACTAATTTCCAAGTTCAGCCCAAATTCAAAAAGATTTAGTATTGTACACATAGGTACATAATATCCCAATGATCCACTCGCACTATAATTACTTTGGTCTCATACCCTTTCAATGTACTTTGCTAAACTCCCAGCTAGTCATTCTAATGGTGGAATAAATTTGTATACAAGCTTAGTTCTTATAGTACAAGGTAAGATAATAACCGTAAGGTACATCCTAAAAAACAAAAGCATCCCGAAAGCGAAATTAGAGATGTACGTGCCACAAAAAACTTCGACGGAACCTGTTTATTGCCTTCCAATGGAGTATTGAAACGTGTACAGACTCATCTGAAGTCGCCGTAGTCTAGTAGACAGTGTGTATTAGACGTGAGGCCACGGCTCAAAACCCAGGTCAGATTTATCTAACAAAACGAAATATAAATAAAAAATATTTCATTGGTGAATTCCTCTCAGCAGATTTCTGGAAAAAACTCTGAGAGGAAAAAAAATTGTCATGAAAAGTTCGTCGCTCGTAGTCGACTTTCAACATAAGTGGTGTGAGAAACTAGGTCGTAATCCTGTTTGAAGGGTTGTAATGACCAATTATGTATATATGTATGTATCGAAAAACTTAGGTCGATGGGTTATGGACCCATTGGTTTCATTCCAGAAAACGGAAATACTCGGACAGAGAAACTATGCACGTAGATGCTGAACTACAGTGGCACAAAAAACAAAAGAACCAGATTATTGGCTTCTAATGGAGTACAGAAACGTGTCAAAAATCGTCTGCATAGAATATTCAACATTTTCTCCACCTACATAAAATTTTTTTGTCTTCAATTCCTGCTCATCTCTATTTACCTCTGCAGAAGTTAGGCTAAGATAATCACGCAAAAGAAGATAGTGATTATCTTCACTCTGTAAGAAATGGTCTTATCAATCCCACAAACTAATGAATCGATTGCCGTAAGTTTCTATCCACATAGCAATTTGAGCTGTCCATTCCAATATCTCTGTCTACTCCAAACTGTTCTTCACCTATTGGATATATGCAGGGCAATATGTGAAAGAAAGATCATGAGATTTATATGAAAATATACCAAAACACTCCAGTATAGAAAGAATTATAAACAAGTAAACAAAAATACAACAACAAACTCTACAATAATAAATGTAAACGTGTTTAAATTTATAGAGATTTCGAGAAGGCGAACTCATTCGCCTTCAAGTGCATTCATCAAACTGTTTACCCTGCCATATAAAAAGCAAGTCAAAGCAGGCGATTGAATTAGTAAAAGTTCAGTTAGTCTTGTCGGAAGACACGGTGCGCTTGAAGAGTGTAATCGTGGTCGTTACTAAGAACCGTCTCACAACTGACTAATAATAATTATTGCTTAGGCAGAGTGTAATAGAGGAATAAAAAAGAAGAGCAATTGTTATTGTTTACATCAAGTTGTGAACAGTGGCATACAGAATTGTGCGAATAATAAAGAATTTTAATCAAAACTAAACACAACTTTATTTTTATTTTATTTGCAATCTACGAGCTCATATACATCAGAAGTCCGAGTGATTTCGTCAAAAACGATTGTGTCTATATCGTCCTCTTGAGTTGACTATCATTTCTATGTACCTTGTGACTCGCTTTTAAAACTTTTATAAGATAGATTAAGACAATCTCTGGCTCTTTAAGATAATCTCTGGCCATATTATTTGCCAATCTTTACATACCAACTGTAGATTTTTGCCAACAAAAATATTCTCTTCGATATTTGTTGTCTCCATTCTGGTCAATACAATTGCTTGACACGTTTGTATTGGACGAGATATTTAACAAACAATAATAACAACAACAACTAAAGAAAATTTTGGTAACAAAAGGAAAGAAACGAAATCAGTCAGTAGACAGTGTATAACAATGACCGGCACTGGATTCATGTACTGAAAATTGTATGAATTTTGGCCACTTTATTGGTCTTAACAAAAAAAATTGGAGAAAAGGGAAGAGAAGTGAAATAAAATGGGGAAACGAATACATATATTGAACATAAGAATTTAACAGACAGATGGACATAAGGAAGGACAGTTAAATAAGAAGGAACAACAACAAAACAAATTGAAATAAAAATGCTGACATTTGAATACTTATAAAGAAAAAAAAAAAAAAAAAACAAGCACATCCCAGTAAAACCCCGGTTGGCCAGCAAAAACAACAGGAAACAACAGGATTTAACAGCATGTCGGTCTGTAAAGAGAGAGGGAAAAAGGGAAAACAAACTACTGCTGAGCACAAACCCAAACGATATATACAGAGAGAGAGAGAGAGAGAGGGATACAGAGAGGGAGAGGGAGCCATGCAGAGAGTTTAGCTCTTAATAAACATGCAATTGACTTGGCAATTAAAAATTTAAATTTTCTTTCCATCTTTTGTTTATATTTTCTGTCTTTTCTTTTACGTTTTCTATAAACATCCCCCTTTCTCTCTCTCCCTCTCTCTTCTAGTTTTATTGATTCGTTTTTTTTCTAGTTTTTGGCATACAATTTAATAAAGATTTTCAAATGTCCATAAAGAATTGGAATTTTCCTTTTTTATCCACTGGCTACTGGAAAATGGGAAAAAATATTTCATTTAACTGGCCATAGGATGGGAGGGGAGGTATACAAAAATAATAGAAAACTTTTGCTGATATTGGCACTTCTCATGTTGATTTTTTTTGTTAATTGTTATATCGAATGAGAATATTCCTGACATTATAAAGTAAATAGTTAAGGGAAACAGAAGAATAAAAAGCAGAACACTTTTGATGGACATGAGATACTAGAATAATTTGAAAAAATATTGAAAAATTCTTTGGAAACAAAGAAAATTAAATTTTTAGGGCATATGCAGTCGAACGAAATCAAAATGAAATTGAAAAATTTTGTGAAAACAATTTAATTCTAGGAATTGTAAGAAACTAGGCAATGCCAGTTGAACTGGACTTCATTATTATTGCACACCCTTTGTAAAGATGCTGACGCTGATATAACATATAACTCGGGGCAGTATTTACATCTACAATCGCTTTGTAATGGTTATGAAGCCATTAGTTATGACCATCAGCCATCATGTTATTCGTTTTAGATGAAGAGAGTTCAGACCCTGGCATCATACAAAAGCCCACAGAATAGAGTAGTTAAGGAGGAGGAGTAAAGGCAAAAGGTAAGCAAAATTCCTAAATATTTCATCTTTGCCCCATTAGGCCAAGAAAAACACTGTCCGTATGGATTGTGATGATAATTCCAGACATACGATTTAGAGCAAGGATAATCTGTATTTTAAATTCTTATAGCCTTATATTCCCTTGAAGTCGTCGTGGTCTAGTAGGTAGTGTGTTGGCTTATAAAACGAAAAGCCAGGGTTCGAGATCCAGGCGAGACATCAAAATAAAATACAAAAAGTATTTCTTCGGCGACTTCCTCTCAGCAGATTTCTGGCAAAAACTCTGAGAGTAAATAAAATTGCCATGAAAAGTTTCTCAAAAATCTGTCGTTCGGAGTCGACTTTAAACTGTAGGTCCCGCCACTCATGTATAAAATTAACACACACAACATAAGTGGTGTGAGAAACTAGGTCGTAATCCTGACTGAAGGGTTGTAAAGACCAATTATGAATGTATGTATGTATATTCCATTGGGAAAATTACATTGGACGAAAAAAAGTCATGCACTTGGTTCCATCTCCATGACTGGTAAGTGCACGCCATACAAAATTGTGTTACCTTTTTACCTCTTAAGAATGCTTGAAATTTTATGTTCAGTTTTAATTAAAATTCTTTGTTATTCGTACAATTATGTGTGCCACTGTTCACAACTTGATGTAAACTACAATTTGCTTTATTTGCTCTTCTTCTTTACACTATTCTCGGTAAACACTAACAATTATTCGTCAGATCTTTATAACATAGATCTTCAAACCACGATTAATCTCTTCACACGCAACGTGTCTTTACACAAGACTGACTGAATTTTGACTGACTCCGTTGCCTGCTTTGTCTTGCATTTTATATGGTGACATAAACAGTCTGATGAATGATTTTGAAGTCGAATGTTCGTAGCTTCGCCTTCTCGAGATCTCCATAAATATAAACATCATTGTTTCATTGTTGTTTGTGTATTTTCTTTACATTTATTCTGGTAATGTTTTTTGTTGCATTTTTGTTTACTTGTTTATCCCTTTTTTAAACTGATGTTGTTGCTATGTTTTTGTTTACTTGTTGATCATGTAAACAAATACATTGTTTTTGTGTTTGTAGCTTTTGTTTATCATTTTAATGTTAAACGATGTA
Source organism: Sarcophaga variegata (assembly GCA_932273835.1). NCBI lineage: Eukaryota > Metazoa > Arthropoda > Insecta > Diptera > Sarcophagidae > Sarcophaga > Sarcophaga variegata. The sequence goes on along the minus strand of OW026361.1, from coordinate 10,364,700 downwards.
ACACCATTTCCATTTTCGTAACAATAATTTCCTGTTCACAATTGGACTATAATACTTCATCTCTTTGCTATCGTTTTTACTACCCAATGGAAAGAACTGCAGTTCTGGAGACTATGTTGTCTGAACCGTTTATCAAACTTGAAACGACAATTACTGTTATCGATAGCAACTTCTAATGTGGTAATAAGGAACATCGCAAAGTTGTATTGCCCATACACAAGGGATCTCTCAATAACCTTAGATATGTTGAGCACTTTAAACCAAGAGTTTTCTACGTAGAAAAAAGTGATTTTAAGTCACCGTATGGCTTAAGGTGGATCCTATCATCTGAGTGCACAAAATTTGTGTAAAATTTTGGCACAAAAAGCATAATAATCATCCGTACCTTAGGCGTGATAATATGGCTTCGTACGAACACTCCAACGAATCTTCTAAAATTCTCCTGGGAAGATGATATCGTAGTAAACAATCGTTAACAGTTGCTGCTGTTGAGAGGCGCAGATTGTCATGGCTTTAATGGATTCTGCTATAAAAATCTTTGTGATAGATGGTGGTGACAGAATTGTAACTCCCTGGTTGATTAGACATTTTCGCATGCGTTTTTCTAAATTCCCTGCTAGTGAGTTGGAGGAGGTTAAATTTAATGTAAGGATTGAAGTCTCTGTGGTCTAGTATGTAGTGTGTTGGCTTATTAGACGTGAGGCCACGGTTCCAATCCCAGGTCAGACATCTCAAACATAACGAAATATGAAACAAATATTTCTTCTGGGACTTCCTCTCAGCAGATTTCTGGCAAAAACACTGAGAGTAAATAAAATTGCTATGAAAAGTTTCTCAAAATCTGTCGTTCGGAGTCGACTTTAAACTGTAGGTATCGCCACTCATGTATAACATTAATGCACACAGCATAAGTGGTGTGAGAAGCTAGGTTGTAATCTTGACTGAAGGGTTGTAATGACCAATTATGTATGTATGTATGTAAATTTAATGTCTGTTTTCAAGGCTAAAAAATAAAAACAAATGACTGGTAGCATGTCAGTCATTCGCTGTTCATGCGGAAGAAAGGGCCCTGGGCTTAACGAAGATAGCTCTGCATTTTGTGGTCATATTCCTTTAAGGGAATGTTTTGAGCATTGTCCGTATACTTTTGGCTGCATGTCCTGTCATCACTTAGAATACCTAGATGTAATCCTATATGTTGGCCAACAAGTAGTTGAGAATTTTATATGATTAAGTGCCGCAAGAGTATAAACTGTAGGTGTTAAGAATGAAGAGAAGGCTACTGAATATCTTCAAATCCACACCAGTGTGAATCCAATTACAATGGGACTTTATATAATCCATACGCCACACCTAACAAGTATGGACTTCAATTTAAATCTTCTCTCTTGGATTGCAAAAATATTTAAAAGCAGTGTTGTTTGTTAAAAATATTCATTGCCACATACAACACCAAAATGAAGTGGCATTTAAATAGTAACCTTAATATAAAGGCTTCAGATAGACTCATTTTTTATAGTTGCAGATCACTTACACTTCGTACTGTATTCACAGCCAGTGAGGAAAAGATTGACAAAACCACACTTGAATACTTTTTGATGAATTTAATAGCACATGAAACTTGCTTTCACCTTCGAAACAATGTATCCTGCTTCTGTCAGTCAGCAAGCCATTGGCAAACTTTTCATATTTTATTAAAAGAACGAACGAAACGAAAATTATTTTCCAAATTTAATTACCACTACAGTACAGAAACTACAAACAACTTTTCAAAAACAACAAAAAAATTTTAGAAATTTTAGTGGCAGTAAAACAATAACAATAACTACAACAACAATAAGAATAACAACAACAATAACACTTTGACTTGAAACAATAACAAAGCCCAGGCTATTGTTATGAGTTGAAGAATATACAAGTAATTCGGGTGTACTTTCTATGGATTTTTAAACAATCAGTTACTAAAACTATAGAAAGTTACTATCGGGTCCGCCATCTAAAGTTTTTTTTTCAACTAGTGCTTATTTCGTGAATGGTAACACTTAGCTCATGTCTGATTTGACAGATAATTTGTTTTATCCTTCCGTTGAACGAATATGGTTGTGTATACGCTTGAACAACGCTGGGAAATATTGCGACATTACTTTGAAAATCATGGTAATGTTGCAGAATGTATGCGAAAATTGCATACGGATTTTAGAAGAAGAGAAGCACCGTCAGCTCCGTAAGTTCGTTTTCTTGTGAAAGAAGTGAAAGAAACTGGCATCCTCATCGATAAACCAGTACGTACACCCGAGAATATTGCTGCTGTGGCAGAAAGTGTGCGTATCAACATCAATTCACCGTCGTTCTCAACAATTGAACATTTCGGAGACCTCATTGAGACGAATTTTGCATAAAGACCTTGGTATGACGCCATACAAAGTCCAATTGGTTCAGGAGTTGAAGCCAATTGACCATCCAATGCGTTTTCTCTTCGCTAAGTGGGCCTGCGATCGACTTACAAAAGATGCCAATTTTGGAAAAAAAAATCATCTTTTCAGATGAAGCTCATTTTGATTTTGTCGGGTATGTAAACAAGCAAAATTGTCGCATTTGGGGCACAGGAAACCCGCACGCATACATTGAAAAACCAACGCACCCAAAACGAGTCACTGTTTGGTGCGGATTTCGGTCCAGAGGCACAATTGGGCCATTTTTCTTCGAAAATGAAATGGCGATCGTTATCGGGCCATGTTGAACGAATTTTTGTTCAGAAAAATTGAAGAGGAGGATATTGGCAACATTTGGCTTCAACAGGACCGCGCTACGTGCCACACAGTCGAAGCTACACTCGATGTTTTGCGCCCTGTTTTTGAAGATCGCATTATCAGCCGCAGAGCTGATGTCGTTTGGGCACTTCGTAGCTGCGATTTGACACCGGTGGACTATTATTTGTGGGGTGCTGTCAAAGATAAGTGTTACGCCGACAAGCCAGAGACAATTGACGCTTTAAAGGACAATATTCGTGAAGACATTGGTGAAATACAGCTGCACACAATCGATAATGTGCTTAAAAATTGTACCGATCGTGTAGGCTACTGCATGGCCAGCCGAGGCAGTCATTTGAATGAAATTATTTTCCATTATTATCCGGAAGGATTGTACTTTCAAATAAAAAAAGAAATTTGAGAAAATATTCAGTAGTTTTTTTTAAAGCATTTTCAAAAAAAAAAGTTATTTGGCGGACCCTTTAGTATTTGAAAGTGATAGATGGAGTGAGAGAGAGAGAGAGAAGTGTTTTGTTGTTGTTTTCATGTTAAAAATAAATCAAAAAGAAACGAAAGTTTCTTTAACAAGTTTTTTGTTAACTTTCCCTTGCAAAACTCAAAACTGATGACTGAAGTTGCTACTGTTGCTGTTGCTATTGCACTGCTGTAAGTATTTAAGTTTGTTTAAAGCATTACACATACGCTTTGCCTTATAAGGCGTATGATAAATTTTTATTTTATTACTCGTACACCAACACACTTTCACTTTAAAATGCATAAACAATGCTACTTTTGGAGGAGGAAAGAAAGAGAGAGAGAGAGAGAGAGAGAGACCTTACACAACAAAGTTGCGTGTTATAAAGTCATCTATTTACACATACACTTCACTTTTATGCATACATGCTTGTATGTGTGTGCATGTATGCTTATGTGTAAGTATACGTTTGGATTTTTCAAATGGCCACTTGAGTTGTGGGTTTTTTCGTTTTTCAGTTGTTTTTCTATCATGGTTTTGTTTTTGTTTTTATTGTTGCTTTTGTCTTCTTTGCAGTGCTCCTGCCTTTAATCTCTCTGTATATGTGTATGTGTCGGAGTTGCTTGTTGTTAGAAAACTTTTTGTCTCTCTCTTCTTGTTATCCCCATATATTGTTAAGGAGGAATGTGGAATATGTTTTGTTGCTGTCACACAATGACAATGGCAACAACCAGCAACATTGCTGCAACAACAATTGTTGTTTGTCTTACATTAAATAACAATAGTCAATATTATAATGTTGTTGTTGTTGTTGTTCTTGTAGTTTATTTCTCTTTTTTTAATCCCAAAAATGTGAATAAAACTTAAGGTTAGACAAGATTTTTGGGGAAGTAAGAGTCTGTACGACTTCAGATTCCCCGTATTTTTAATACGACCAGATTTTTAATGTTGCCATACAAGGAACGAATTTTTTGGAGATTTTCTTTATCAAATTAGTGGTCATTTATGCATTCTGTTTCGCCAAGCGAAGAAACTCGTTTCAGTTCGCTGAATGGCCTCTGTAGCAGTTCAAAACTGACCTTAATTGTCATTGAAAAATCTTTTTCAACGATTAGGCTTAATTCTGTATGAAAAAAGCATCCGAAAAAGTTATTGTTTGATGAGGATTTAGGGCAAGTGACGTCATCGGTACATATGTATTTCTTTAAAACGACTTCAACCAGGACATCACAGTCAACAGGTTAATGACTATCAACTTTTTTGGCTGGAATTGAATGATCTGGAGGCCAACCACATGAATTTTCAACGGAAAGGCATATTTTTATTCTGTACGATCATGACGGCATGGTCATCTCAAGTGAAAGTAATGTAAGCTGGCCTCTGAGTTCGTATGATTTCATATCGTTAGACTTTTTCTTGAGGGGTGTTATTAACTCTGCGGTCCTCAGAAAAAACCTAATGAGGGCATGGTCATCTCAAGTGAAAGTAATGTGTACTGGCCACCGAAATTGTGCGATTTCATCCCATTTGTCTTTTTCTTGTGGGTTTTTTTTTTTAACTTACAGGTGCATGCGAAGAAGATACAAGTCACAGCGATCCTTAAAGTCAACATAACTAATGCCGTCGATGAAATTTAGTATTATTTTTGCACCATAGCCGCGGAAAATTGAAAATTTCATATACGTTTCAACCAGAATATCATTGACTGATATTTGAACGATGTTATGATGCACCCATCTAAGTATCAATACCTCTAGCCATGGGTTCTCACTATCATAAGCGATGGGCTTAAGTCCAACCGAACTCTTATCGCTTCTCTGAGACAGTCTCACGTACTCCAGTCTCGCCACCTAAAAGTATGCAGTTGTTTTAGAAATGATTGATAAAAAGAAAATTTGTTGCTGAAATTAAAATGTTTCGAACATATTTTACGTATGAGTGATATTTAATTATTATATGAATTAAATATTGCGCACACGCAGTGTATACTATTCGTACGTATAGTGCCAGTTTTAATAAGTACGTGATGCTGTCATACGATAGAAGATGTTTCAAAAGAAACTATGTTTAGTGGATCAAGTAAAAATAGCTAATGAAACATAATTTGTTATTTATTTAGGATTTCATTGGCGAATTTCCCAATGCATCCAACCAATCAAGGGTGTCGCCGTAGTCTGGTAGGTAGTGTGTCGGCTTATTAGACGTTAGGCCACGGTTCAAACCCCACGTCGGACAACTAAAACTACACGAAATGTGTAACAAATATTTCTTCGGTGACTTCCCTTCAGCAGATTTCTGGCAAAAAATCTGAGAGTAAATAAAATTGCCATGAAAAGATTCTCAAAAATCTGTAGTTCGGAGTCGACTATAATTATAAGTCCCGCCACTCATGTGTAAAAATTGACGCACACAATATAAGTGATGTGAGAAGTTAGGTCGTAATCCTGGCTGAAGAGTTGTAATGACCAATTATGTATGTATAGTGAATGTAAATTTGTATCCATGTTTGGCGGGACCTCCAGTTTAACGACAGATTTCAGAAACTTGTCTTGGCAAATTTTTTTTTACTCTCAGAATTTTTGTAAAGAAGACTGTTGGGAGGAAGTCGCCATTGGTTGGTAGAATATGGAGTCCCGTTAAATTTGTGTCTTGTCATCAGAACTACATATCAGAGGTCAGCAATGAGTATTCAAAACGATGAGTAGATTCGAATCATACTTATAATTTCTGATACTTATATGCATTCATACTTATTTTAATGTCATACTCATACTACTCATATTCAAAGTTTGAAATACTCATGTTACTCATACTTAACAATACGCATGATGTTATTGATTTCGACTCTCCATGACTCATCGTATGCACGAATCACAAAATAAGTATGATTCGCGTACGAAGACTAAAGTACTCACATGAAGGTTGTGTGTTTGCTCTGTGTGCTGCCTTTGTCTCTTTTGTTTTCGTGTCTTCCTTCTTTCTTTGTAAATGCAACAACAACTAAGACTGTGAATTTTGATGAATGATTCGAGTCCTCGAACCATTTCTAAGTATTATAAATATTTTTCTAAAGCTATGAATCTAAATAAGTAGGCTTATGAATCAAACATATTTTAAGTGGTATGAGTTTGATGTCAAAGTTGTACTCATACTCATTGCAACTTGTACTTATAAATCAATGTTGTACTGCGATTGAATCAGAGTAGGTGGATTTCAATACTGTTGCCTCACTCATACTCAAAATTGCATGAGTACTTATGAGTATCGAAAAAGCAATTCATTGCTGATCTCTGCTACATATGTTATCTGCAAAGCCTTCGCATTCAATCCCTGTCTCGTTTAATTTTTTCAAAAGTGCATGTGCAACCAAATAACATATTAGTGGTGAAAGAACCGCAACTTGTGGGCAACCTCTGGTTGTGTCATCTCTTGTTGTGTATAAGAAGAAGCACCCTGCAAAAAGACTCTCAAATTTCTTTTACTGACTTAATTGGTCATTACAATCCTCCAGTCAGGACTGCGACCTAGCTTCTCACACCACTTATGTTGTGTGTGTTAATTATTTACATGAGTGGTCCCGCCACTGCAGTTTAAAATCGACTCCGAACGACAGATTTTTGGGAAATTTTTCATCACAATTTCATTGACCAGTATGAGGAGCAAATAAGGAGCCGAGGACCCACATAATAATGAGCTTATGCCAAACTAATACGTGTTAGATTTCTTTAACTGTATTTAAAGACTTGGATAAGCTAGCTAATCAGTTCATTTTAATTTTGAGTTACAATCAGCCACAAAAGTATACATACGGTTAACAAATTTCTGAAATTTTTAAACAATCCGTTTTCGTTGAAAATCTTTATAATTGTCTGACAACTTTCCTCGATTGGAAGACTGTCCTGGTTAAAAAATTTCTGAAATTTGTTAACCGTATGTATACTTTAGTAACTGTGTATATGTATGTAGGACTAGAGAGTGATTAAAAATTTCCAAAAATACAACCAAAATATGAGTAAAAATACGTTTGTATGTATAACAGTGTAGTTATGATGCCTCGTATGCTGTAATAATCATAAAATACCATCACATTTGTAATCCAAAGGTCATACCAGTAACCACTCATGCGACCAACAAAAAAAAAAAAAAAAAAAAAAAAATCCTTTTTTCCTGTCACAAATAACAACAATAGCAAGAACTTTTTGTTAATCTTGTTTACAAATTCTATAATAAAGTTTTCTTTTTGTAGAAAAAAAAATAAAAATAGAAAAATTGTTGAAAAAAAAGAAATAAAAAAAACAACATACTCTTGTACTCTTTTTAAAGGATTTTGAAAGTCAAATAATAAAAAGAATATGTTTAACAAATAACTGACTTAAAGTAATAAAAAATAAAAATAAAAACAAAATCAAATAACATGACAACAACAAACAAAAAAAAAACTACAACATAAAGTAATAAATTTTAATAAAAACCCCTAGAAAAACTAAATAAATGTTAAAATATTTAACAAAAACAGACAAAAAGATATGAAGACAGAGAAAGACAGAGAGAGATAGAGAGAGAGAGAGAGAGAGAGAGAGAGAGAGAATAGTATAAGAGATTTAAAATTATTATTGTGTATAGTTTTAATTGACTCCTTAACATATGCTTTGTATTTATATGCTAACAACAGCAACACATTGTGCCTAAATGTAGACAATTCTTCATTGTTTTTTGAATTTATGTTATCTTTCTCTCTTTCTGTCTCTGTCTCTAAATTCATTATCTTTTTCGTTAAAGAATCATATTTCTTTCTCATCTCTGCTCTTTGTAACATTGTTTTCATCCAGTACAGGCAATATTTGAAATTCTTTTTCTCTCTGTGTGTGTTGATTTTGTAAGAATTTTTCTTTTTCTAGAGAAAATATTTACTTTTTCCAAAAAGGCATTAGTTTTTAAATAATAAAATGCAATAAAAAGAAACTAATAAGAGTAAATAGTTTAAGTATTATAAAATAAAATCATATTCATATTCTTTCTTTATAGTACTCTTGACTCATTTAAATAAATTTATGACTTTTTAATATTCTTGTATAAAATTATGCCTGCAAATAAACAATAAAATTTAAGAAATTTAAAACACACAATAATTGAAGTAATTCTCAGACAAATAAATAAATAAAATGCCATTAATAGTCATTATGAAATTTTGTAAACATTGGCAAGTAAATTTAAGGCGTAATAAATAGGAAAAAACCTAATGCCAGAAAGACTCAGCTATGATAAGTATCCTATGCCACTTTCAATGCTGCAGCTGAACTATTTGGATGACCTACTTAATTGGCCATTATAACCCTTTAGTCAGAATTAAAACCTAGCTTCTGACACCACCTATGTTGCATACATACATACATAATTGGTTGGCCAGGGTTCGAGCCCCAGGCCAGACATCAAAATAAAATACAAAAAATATTTCTTCAGCAACTTTCTCTCAGCAGATTTCTGGTAAAAACTCTGTGAGTAAATACAAAATTGCCATGAAAAGTTTCTCAAAAATCTGTTGTTCCGAGTCGAATTTAAACTGTAGGTCCCGCCACTCATGTATAAAATTAAAACACACAACATAAGTGGTGTGAGAAACTAGGTCGTAATCTTGACTGAAGGGTTGCAATGACCAATTACGTACGTACGGATAGTAAAAATGCAGTTTTTTGACGTATGGAAGCCCAAGATTTAACGGACTCTACCAGTATATCGAATACAAAGGTTTTAAAAAAACAGAATTTTAATTCATATCATTTAACTGATATGCTGATTTCAAGGCACAACATCGGATTTGCAACCAAATTGTCTCAACGACTACCGAGCCATCAAAAATTTGTGTGATGCGGCATTGTCATGATGTAACCTTCATTTTCTTTGTTAAACAACTGTTGCCATTAAAATTCATACATAACATACATAATTTTCCATTACAATCCTTTGTAAGGATTACAATGTACCTTCTCAATCGTATACATAAGTGGCGGGACCTACTGTTAAAGTAAACTCCGAACGACAAACTTTTTTTGAGAAAGTTTTCATGGCAATTTATAAATTATATTTAAATTAATAATTTATTTTATATAAATTTATATTTACTCTCAGAGTTATTGCCAAAAATCTGCTGAAAGGGAGTCGCCTAATAAATATTTGTTTCAAATTTCCTGTAGTTTTAGATGTCCGACCTAGGGCTTGGCCCGTGGCCTTACGTCTAATAAGCCGACACACTACCTACCAGACTATCGCGACTCCCTTGATTGGTTGAATGCATTGTGTAATTCGCCAATGAAATCATAAATAAATAACAAATTATGTTTTGTTAACTATTTTTACTTGATGCACTAAACATAGTTTCTTTTGAAACATCTTCTATCGTATGGCAGTATCACGTATTTAGTACGAATAATATACCCTGCGTATACGCAATATTTAATTCATATAATAATTAAATATCACTCATACGTAAAATATGTTCGAAACATTTCAGCAACAAATTTTCTTTTTATCAATCATTTTGTACAACCACTGCATACTTTTAGGTACATTATAAATAATAAGCGATTTTAGGGGTCTTCCCTTAAAGGGGTCTGGTAATTGAATTGATTTGGTTTTTTTTTTCTACAAAAAGCTTAATGCAGAGAACTTGGTGTCGTTCTGGGTAAGAAACTATCAATTTGATGCCAAACATCTTCAGTTTGGTCTATAATTTAACCACGAATCGTCTTACAAACGAACAACGCTTGCAAATTATTGAATTTTATTGTCAAAATGCCTGCGTCTGTTAAGAAAGTTCATCGCGCACTTCTTCCATTTTATGGTCAGTTTAATCGACCCACTGAAGCGGCTATTTGGGCTATTGTGACTAAATTTCGCACCAAATTTACATTGTTGGACATTAAACCACCAACACTCTTACGTAGAGTGCGAACTGAAGAAAATATCGCAGCTGTATCGGCTGGCCAGTGTTAATGGTGACCATCAATTATCGATTCGTCGCCGTTCGCAGCAATTGGGCCTCTGTTACTCAACAACGTGGAGAATTTTGCGGAAGGATTTAGGTGTGAAGCCTTTCAAAATACAGCTGGTGCAAGAATTGAATCCGAACGACCTACCGCAACGCAGAATTTTTGATGAATGGGCTCTTGGAAATATGGCCGTAGATCCACTTCTTTATCGAAAAATCGTGTTCAGCGACGAAGCTCATTTTTGGCTCAATGGATACGTAAATAAGCAGAATTGTCGATTTTGGAGTGAAGATCAGCCAGAGGTATTGCAAAAGCTACCAATGCATCCAGAAAAAGTCACAGTTTGGTGCGGTTTATGGGCTGGTACTTGGACCGTACTTCTTCAAAGATGCTGCGAATCGTAACGTAACTGTGAATGGTGAGCGCTACCGTGAGATGATTACCAACTTTTTTTTTGCCCAAAATGCAAGAGCTTGACTTGCATGACATGTGGTTTCAACAAGACAGTGCCACATGCCACACAGCACGCGTAACAATCGACTTATTTAGAGGCGAGTTCGGTAAACATTTTATTTCATGTTCGGGACCGGTCAATTGGCCACCTAGATCGTGCGATTGAACGCCTTTAAACTATTTGTTGTGGGGCTATGTTAAAGCTCATGTCTATACAGACAAGTCCGCTTCAATTGACGCATTGGAAGACAACATTGAAGCATTTATTCGTGAGATACCGGCCGAAATGGTGGAAAGAGTATGCCAAAATTGGACTAAGCGGATTGACCATTTGAGGCGCAGTCGCGGACAACATTTGCATGAAATAATCTTCAAACATTAAGTTATATGGACCGTATTATCGATTCAAATAAAGATTTCATGAATTTTTCTGAATTTTATGTGTTTTTTTTTTAAATTTTCCCAAAGCTCTTAAAAAATCACCCCCTAGGATATGGGGTTTTTGCCTTTCTGGTTATGATTCTGAGTACTGCTACTTTCAATTTTCGGTAGAGGTGGTGATAATAATCATTGATTATGAGTATATTGTTAAAATGTTTAATAATTGCGAACTTTTTAATGGAAATGTTCAATTTAAAAAGGAAAATTAAAAAACAATTTAAACAAATTTGTGTCATATTGTAACACATGAGCCTTTAGTTGAGTTTTTCTTTTTTAGAAAAAGGAAATTCTATCGAAATTTTATTGCAATTACAATACACTTTTTTGTTTACTTTCAATGAAACTGATCTAAATTACAAGTAAGCACTATCATATGTGACACTATCATATGGAAACAGTGGTTTCAAAAGCTTTTTTGGAAATTGCTTTGGAGAGTGAATTAAGTACTTTGGAGGTATACACACAAGTCGGTGGGAGATAGTGAGATAAGGGCGAAGCTATTTCATTTCTAGAGTGAAATATATGTAAACTATGCAGCCCACTAAGTAGAAATTTGCGTCAGTGAAAGGTGTAATTAATGCAACGTGGATAGAAATTAAAAGAAAGGACATAGCAATACAATCTGATAATCAAGGTGCCATTCGACAACTCGGTTCGTATGAGGTTGTCTTCAAAATAGTATGGTTCTTTGGGAAAAAAACTAAATCAAACGGATAGAGGAAATAGAGTTTTAATCTACTGGACCTCAAGTCATGTGGGAATTCATTGCAGTGGGCAGGAAAATAAGATAAGGGGATACATGACGAAAGATACGTTTGAGAAAGGTGAAGTCTCTTATGAAATAAAATGGGTTTGAGACAATTTAAACCTTTATTGTGTGATTACAAGAGGCAGAGTTTTTAGTTATGCATCAGACTTTACCAAAAACGTCTGATGGCCGAGAATTTCAGACGCATGGAACATATATACAAAATAGAGATCGTTTCATGCCCAATATGTAGATTCTTTGATGAAAAAAAAAAACGAATCACCAGAACACATACCAAACGACTGTGCGGCATTAATGCATCTCAAACAGAAACACCCGGATGCTAATCAATTACTAGGCTTTGATTTTATACATGAGTGGCGGGACCTACAGTTTAAAGACGACTCCGAACGACATATTTTGCTTTCCAACACATTACCTACTAGACGACGGCAAACTTCCGTAATACAATACAATATCCACTAATCGTAATAACAAACTAGATTAGCATACTATTTTTGTGTTTGGGCAAAATTTTCATCAGTGTATACAGATTATCTTTCAATATCAGAAAATGTCTAAACGGTTACAACTGCATTGTAAAATACAAGTTTGTAGGTCCTTGAAGTCGCCGTGGTGTAGTAGGTAGTGTGTTGGCTTACTATTCGTAAAAGCCCGGGTTCGTATCCCAGGTCAGACATCAAAAAATGAAATATGAAAAAAAAATATTTCTTCGGCGACTTCCTCTCAGCAGATTTCTGGCAAAAACTCTGAGAGTAAAATAAACTGCCACGAAAAAAATTCTGTCGTTCGGAGTCGACGTTAAACTGTAGGTCCCGCCACTCACGTATAAAATTAACGCACACAACATGAGTGGTGTGAGAAGCTAGGCCGTAATCCTGACTGAAGGGTTGTAATGGCCAATTATGTATGTATGTAGGTCCTCAAAGAACTTGAAGAACCGGAAATTTTAATGAATGCCTCGCCAATTATTTCACTCTACAGTTAACTGGAATACCATTATGTTCTGGTACCTGGTACATATGATATTGTTCCGTTTTTGCCTTTTAAAAACGTTTAAAATATGAGCTCGTAGGTTGCAAGTAAAATAAAAATGAATTTGTGTTTAATTTTAATTAAAGTTCTTTATTATTTACACAATACTGTGTGCCACTGTTCATAACATGATGTAAACAACAACAATTGCTTCTCTTTGTTAATCCTCTGTTTACATCCTTTGCATAAATAATAAAAATTACTAAACAGTTATTCGACAGATCTTTGTAACGGAGATCTTCCAACCACGATTACTCTCTTCAAACACACCGCGTCTTTACACAAGACTGAATGAACTTTTACTAACTCCATTGCCTGCTCTGCCTTGCCTTTTATATGGCAACGAAAACAGTCTGATTAATGTTCTTGAAGGCGAATTTTCATGAATATTCATTTCGAAATCTCTATAAATGTAAACATCGTTGTTTTCATTTATTCCCGTAGTGCTGTTGTTGTATTTTTGTTTCCTTGTTGTGCATGTTTTATGCTCGTGTTTGTTGTTGTACTTTTGTTTACTTGTTTACCATTGTGATAATTTGTAAACAAGATCATTTCTTTGTTTTTATAGCTTTTGTTTATAATTTTAATGTTAAACGGTGTAAATGCAAAACACCAGTACCTAGACTTTTCCTTTTCGTAACAATATAAATGTCGTTTCATTCCACTCTTTTATTAAGAGATTTCCGGCAGTTTTAAATCATCTTGGAGTTCATTCTATTAAACCTTAGTGGTCTAACGGCCGACAGGCATTTAGAAAGTGTGATAATATATCTGTAAGAAATATGTTTATGCTGTTTCATCGACGTTTACTTTATAGTGAGAGAGCTGTGACTACTCGCGATTACATAAAAAATTTAAATGAAATACAATTTAATATTTTAAGGATATTTTTAAAGAATTTTTATTGAATTTTATATTTCTTTTGTTTGTTGATAGCTACACATTGAGTTTTTTTCACCTTAAATCAGTTACCATAACATCATCCCGAATCCAGTGTAACATTAAATTTGAAAATTAAAAGCTTTCACAGTATATATGCCAACGTCAAAAAAAAAATAATCAAAGGCAGTAGAATTTCTCATTTTTTTTTGTTCGCTTTCTTTCATGTTGCCTGTGAAAATATTATTTTTTTTAATAAATTTATATACGTTCAATTGTAAAGTTAATAAATCAATTTCATTTCACGTATAGCCAACCAAACAACTGTTGTTGGCCAAAGCATGGCATCATAAAAGGCAATAAAAAAAAGCAACAAAAAAATTTCAAAAAATTAACACAAAATAAATTCATTAAAAAACATGAAAAAAAATTCCCGATTCTATATGAACTTATATTCTCACAATTTATATGCAGCTGTGACAAGCTCTTTCAATTTAAATTTTTTTGTTTTTTTTTTTTCTTTACAAAAAAAAGTTATTGTTTTTTGCTTTAATAATGAAATAAAAATAAAATATGAAACAAACAAAACAAAAAAAAAAAGTCAGATTATTGTAACATGCAACATGCTCATGTTGCATAAATGCATGAAAATGTTTTAACAATTTTAATGTTGCTGCCACTAATGGTATTGGCTCGAGCCTTAACAGCAATATTGAAGCAATTTTTTTTTATTTATTTATTGCTACGTGCCATCAAATACGTTATGAAAATATTATTTATGCAACAAATAAGCCACACACATTGTGACGATTATGTTGAACCACAAATTATGAACGTCATCATCATCATCATCATGATTAATATTATTATAAACATTATTATTATTATTGTCATTATCATTATGATTATCATCATTATTAATATTGTTTGTAATTCATTTACTTATTGAATAAACAAATCAAAATTTATCTTACTAAATGTTGTTGACTGGTGGCCAGCAGTTAAACAAGGGCAACCGACATTGTTGTAAAGAAGTTTATATGCATACATTGACGACCTAGCTTCCCACATCACTTAGGTTACGTGTGCTAATTTTATTCATTATTTGGAGGACCTGTAATACAGTACAGAAACCTTTAACATGATAATTTTTATTTACCCTAAGAGAAAAAATGATTTTTCATATTGGTATTTTGCTTTTACATCGCTTAACCTTAAAATTATAAGCAAAAGCTACAAAAACAATACAATACAATAAACATACCTGTTTGCAAATTATCGCAATGCGTAATATAACAACAAACACCAGCATAAAAAATGGTAAACAAGTAAACAAAAATACACAAACAACAATAATCAGTGTAAACAACGATATTTACATTTATAGAGATTTCGAGAAGGCGAAGTTGGGAACATTCGCATTCAGGAACATTCATCAGACTGTTTAGATTAGGTTAGGTTAGAGGAGGTGTACTTGACAATTAATACAAATACAGTACTCGGAGGTCGAGTTGACCCATTGTACAACGCCCTAGTTTCTCACACCACTAATGTTGTGTGTGTTAATTTTATACATGAGTGGTGGGACCTACATTTTAAGTCGGTTCCGAACGACAGATTTTTTTTAAGGAACTTTTTTCTTGGCAATTTGTTATTTACTCTCAGACTTCTTGTCAGAAATCTGCTGAGAGGAAGTCACCGAAGAAATACTTTTTGTATTTTGTCTTGTTGTCTGGCCTGGGGCTCGAACCCTGGCTTTAGGTCTGATAAGCCAACACACTACCTACTAAACTAAGGCGACATCATCAGACTGTTTACCCTGCCATATAAAAGGCAAGGCAAAGCAGGCAACTAAGTTAGTGATGTTTAGCCAGTTCTGTGTGAAAACGTGGTGCGTTTGAAGAGAGTAATCGTGGTTTGAAGATCTTTGTTACAAAGATGTGTCGAATAATTGTCTAGCAATTGTTATTGTTTATGCAAAGCAATTGTTGTTGTTTACATCAAGTTTTGAACAGTGACACACAAAATTTTAATTAAAACTAAACACAAATTTATTTCAATTTTATTTGCAATCTACAAGCTCATATTTTAAACGTTTTTAAAAGTTAAAAATGTAAAAATATTTTGTTTTGTTGCAGATGATCTGACCTGGGGTTTGAATCTTGGCCTTACGTCTAATAAGCCAACACCCTGCACCATAATTTCCATATACTGCCAGTTAATATGACACTCTGTCTCTCTCACTGGATAGCCTTACCACGTCTCTCCTTGTTCTTCGCAAAATTGTTCTCATTTTCCTCCCTTCCCTTTTGAAACAGAAACTTAATTTATTTGTTTTTTTTTATCGTTTATCCAGGGCTGTTATTTATAAAAATTATAATTTTTTTAATATGCATAAATGCATATGTATGTAAGCATTTATAGCCCACAATAATAATAAATTGCTTTAAATGCATATAATATTGTAAATGATTGTAGTTTTTCACAATTATCAGCAATTGGTTAAAATTAATTAATTTCAATTAAATTGTTTTGGTTTATTTCATTTGACATGCGACTATAAATTGTGTAAAACTGTGCAGTTTTTTTATTTTATTTCGCCTATTTACGCTTCTTTCTTTCTGTCATATAGTAACGGTTATGTAGCGTTTATATGTGTTTTTAAAAAAGAATTTTAATTTGTAATTGAACCACCATATCATATACATACATACATACATACATACAGGTAATGGTATAAATATTTAATAATTAAAAATTGCCGTTAATAATTGTCTATTAAAGTAAACCAAAATCGAAAAAATTATTATTTATAATGCACCTAAAAATATGCAGCGGTTTTAGAAAAAGATTGATAAAAAGAAAATTTTGTTGGTGAAATTAAAATGTTTCGAAGATATGTTACATATGAGTGACTCTTAATTATTATATGAATTAAATATTGCGTATACGCTGAGTATCCATATGTATGGTGCCAGTTTAAGTAAGTACAAGTACAGGGTGGCTGATATGTATTGCAACCAACTTCAGGTTGTTATCATTTGTAAGCCGCTCGTCTGACGACTGACAGATTTATTCCAGTGACAGCTCATTTGATTATTTACCAGCTTACAAAAGCATTTTGATCTATTGCATTCAGAGAAAAAGTTATTCGTGATGGAATTCAAGCGTGATAGTGTGATTGCTTTATATTTGGTTGGAAAACCACAGGTGGCTATGGTTAGAGCCCTCCAGCATTTAAATGTGAATAAATCTTTTGTTTCTCGTACCATTGTGGACAAAAAAAACGGTAACAACACCAGAAATGATCCGAAAAGTGAAGGCCAGATTTGATCGAAATCCACGCCGCAGTGGTAGAAAAATTGCTCGTGAGCTGAACATAGCGCGAGAACGGATGCAACACATATTAAAAAATGAGCTTGGACTAAAGCCATTGAAGCTCCAAAAAGTGCAAGAGTTCACCGATGGACATAAAGAAGTTAGACTGGAAAGAGCCAAGGAGTTACTTCGCTTGCACGAAAGTGGCCAGTTACCGAATTTGGTTTTCTCCGATGAGAAGACATTCCAAATTGAGCAGTTTGTGAACAAACAAAATGATCGGGTTTACTTTCCAAAGAGGTCAGCTGAAAATTTCCACCTGCGATTGCCCACCAGAACTCAAGCGCCGGCGATGGTAATGGTGTGGGCCGCCGTAACGGCCGATGGTCGCTCCCCGCTCGTATTCATCGACCGTGGGCTCAAAATAAATGCCGAATATTATCTGGAAAATGTCTTCAAGACATTATTGAAGCCCTGGGCAGACAACCATTTCGGCCGCAGACCATGGTCATTCCAACAGGACTCAGCACCTCCGCACTCAGCACGCGTCAACCAAGAATGGCTTAAAAAGGAGGTTCCTCGCTTCATTTCTACCGCACAATGGCCACCAAAATCTCCGGATCTCAATCCGTTGGACTTTTGCGCCTGGGGCATTTTGGAGAGTAAGGTTCTCACTAAAAAATACCAAAGTGGCGATCATCTCAAGACGGCGCTTTGCCGGGAATGGGCCAAAATACCGCAGAGTCACTTTCGTGCAGCCTGTGATGGCTTTGTCGGCCGTTTGAAGGCCATAATTCGTACCAAAGGTGGCCAATTCGAACAAATCTAAGCTGATTCTAAAATTTGATGTTATTTCCAACATTTTTTGCTTTTGAACAATAAAATTAAAAAAAAAATAATAAAAAAATATAGCGCTTTACATTGTTGCATTACAAACATTTCCTTCTGAATTTGGATTTGTTATCATTGCATATGTAGTCTTCTGTTCTTCCTTCATTGGGTCCTGTAGTTTGTTTATGTAAGTCTAGCGGTCTCGTACACAATAAATCATATTGTTGCGACAATGGAAATGGGGTTACATCGCTTAACATTAAAATGATAAACAGAAGCTGCAACAACAAAAACAATGGACTTGTTTACATGATCCAAGTAAACAAAAATATAGCAATAAAATCAGTATAAAATAAAAGGGAAAAACAAGTAAACAAAAACCAACAACAAACAATAACCGAATAAATAATAAATAAATAAATCTAAACAAAATACACCAACAGAAGGCGAAGTCATTTTCCTTCAAGAGCATTCATAAGACTGTTTACCCTGCTATATAAAAGCCAAGACCATGCAGGCAACGAGTCAGTAAAAATTCAGTCAGTCTTGTGTGAAGACACGTTGCGTGTGAAGAGAATAATCCGATCTTTAAAAGAGTATATACTATTTTAAAGAGTGACATACTGTGTTGTCCAATCCTTTTTGTTACAGCTGCGATAATTGTTTGAAACAAGTGAAGTGAAGGATTAAATCTCTCTCACCGCATTAAAAAATGAACAGTTGAGGTTCAGCCTCGTAGTGTAGACAGTAAATTTTTTGGCAATTCGCCAAATTTTTTATTATACACTGCTGCCTGTTAATAATTTTAAATGCCCTTAAATATCCTTCATTATATCCTTTATGTCTATTAAAAATATCCTCTTCTGTGTTTTTTTTTGCCATTTTTTTTGATAAATATTTATGACCTCAAATGCTTACACACCACATTTATTGCATATTTTGACATTTTCAATTGCTGTTCATTATTGTGTGTGTGTGTGTATATGTGTGTTTGTGCTTAATTTAATATTTAATTACACTTTTTGAAAAAGAATTATTTTCACTTTATTTTGCTTGTTTTTGTTTTTGTTATTGGAAAAATTATTTTTATTTCATTGCAATATGGATTCCAATACACTTACTCAATTGTATTGTTGTTGTTGCTGTTTTTGTTGTTGTTGTTGGAATTTTAACCACTACTTCTCTCTTAATTTATTAAAATTCCCACAGAAAACATTTTTATACTCGAAATGCAATGCAAATAAATGACAACCACTGACTGTAAACTGTTATGGTTTATTACGAAACAATAAAAAAGAAACGAACAACAAAAACTATGAAAACTCTTTGTTGTTTTTGTTGTTGTTGTTGTTCAGAAACAAATTTATTGTTTATTTTGACATTTAACAACTGCAGAGGAAACAATTAAAAACTTATAATTTATAAAATAGTTAAAGCAACACAGTCTTCTTTCTCATGCTTGATTCAGTCTCATGCAGCTGAAGCTTAACCAGCAGAAGGGAAGACATTTTTAAGGTTTAAAGGGAAACAAAAACTATTTTTTTGAAAGTGAACTAAAGTTTTGCATAGTAAAACTACTGTGATTACGGGTTGATTGTTGCCACAACATAATTTAGCTACAAGAAAAATAAGACCAAAAACTAATCAAAAAGAAGAACAATTTTGTTAAACCGCAAATGAATATGAAATGTTATTAGCAAGAGAGGTTTTATGACCATGTCTCTGTAAAAAGAATTTGAAATTAAAATATTAAAAAATAAAAAATTTGAAGGGTTTTCGTTTATTATTGATTGATCGGATTCATCTTCAACCATTTTTAGGTATTCGATTAGCTTCATAATTTCATTACTGTAACACACACTTTGTTTAAATGACGAAAAACTCGGCCAAATAATTGTATGCACTTCTTCTATTGGCCTTATATTCTTAACCATCAAGAAGGTGTTGTAGGTACAAATGGTACATTATCTGGACTATATGGTGGCTCCATCAGGACTTTACAGTCAGTGTGTCTTCTTTTCCTGTCGACTATTTCTGATCACTCTAGCTAGGTTCATATCATATCTCTCTGTTTTTAGTAAAAACTTTCAGTGTAGTTTGATAGTCAATGTCGATAATGTTTGGTTTAGTTTCGTTATATTTCCTTCTGGTTCATCGCTGCTTTTCGCAATTTGCAATACTGCAAAGCTTTCTGTTGCCAGATCTTCGGTCAATTGCGCGTTGGCGATGATTTCTATTCGAATTCGATGAGGATATTTTCGGAAGTCGACGAAGAGAATGACGTCATCTACGTTGGAAAGACCAAAGTAAGGAAGAAAGGAAGCCCTGTCATCGATTGACATGACCAACTGGTGAAGGCGCGGAAGAAGCAGGATAAACTAAAGCAGGCCGAAATCAGATAATCGGGTTGTTAATGACCAATTAAGTAAATAAGTAAGTAAATTTCTGTTGCCAAGATATTTTTCATTAAGGAAATGAAATAAATGAGCCCATTGTCAGATTTAGATGTGAATAAAAAGCAGATGGCGAGATATAGTAATACTATCTGACAGTCCTGCCGTCAATCGAGCGCTCAACTCGTGTAAAGTGTATTGGAAATTGGCTGGTGGATGCGAGGTCATGTTGGAATTTGCGTTAATAAGCAGACAAAAGAGCATACAATGTGGTAAAGTAAGAACAGTTTGGAGATGTGTATTCAGTAAAAGTATACATGAAGACTGTCAATCCGAATGGCCTTAAAACAAACTAAACTTATGCTTCGTAATTACAGACCAGATTTAAGTTATTCAGCAGACTATACAACAATCGGCTTTCTAAGCGGGCTTTGAAGATGCAAGGAAGACTTGTTTAGAATAGAAAAATCGATCAAAGCCCTGGTTGTAGACTTTGTGATAAGGAAAACGAATTACCAGCATATATATTCGGAGCCTAGGCAGTCGTAATGACTTATAGTTGTAAGGAACTGCACGGTTATCGGTTACTACCCATTAAGCTCAATTTTTTCATATCGATTAGCATTTGATATTTGTCGGGGGGACAGAACTGTAGTAAACATTTTAGGAATTCGAGACAGTAAAATAGATCATCATATCACAGCTCTGCAGCACCTTCAATAATACACTAAAGTTTGGATGCAGCTGTTATATGAGTCAGATGAATTATACTTGAAATCATGAGATTTTCTAAAAATTTATTTTATTTCCTTCAAGCCAGAGGACTGTAAAATACAAACTACATTAAAGCGGTTGTCCAATGAATCAATAGATATGGATTCTGAAGTGTTATTGATGATAACTTTGGTCCAAACCAACTTCGACATTCATTTGCGATCGGATATACTCGGCTGAAATAATAAGGAGATTTGTTGGATTGATGAATTTCTTATATTCTCTTATAAAACCGAGGCATTTGAAGGCTTTCTCTGACTCTCTGAAAATGTGCTGGGTTCCTGCGATTATTGCATTGAAATACCCAGAATATCAAAAGTTTCTGGCTTCCTTTTTTAAAATATGAGCTCGTATATTGCAAATAATACAAAAATAAATTTGTATTCAGTTTTAATTCAAATTCTCTATTATTCGCACAATTCTGTGTGCCACTGTTCACAACTTAATGTAAACAACAACAATTGCTTTTCTTTGTTATTTCTCTGTTTATATTCTATTGCATAAACAATAACAATTACTAGACAATTATTCGACAGATCTTTGTAATGGAGATCTTCAAACCACGTTTATTCTCTGCAAACGCACCGCGTCTTCAAACAAGACTGACTGAAGTTTTACTAACTCAGTTGCCTGCTTTTCCTCGCCGCAGAGTAAACAGTCTGATGAATGTTCTTGAAAGCAAATGTTAATGACCTGCTTTCTTGAAATCTTTATAATCGTTGTTTACGTTTATTATTGCAGTGTTGTTGGTATATTTTTGTTTACTTGTTTATCATTTTTCTTTATGCTGGTGTTTATTGTTGTATTTAGCAGTACGATAATTTGTAAACAGGTTTGTTTACCGCATTGTTTTATTTTTGTAGCTTTTGTTTATAATTTTAATGTTAAACGATGTAAAAGCAAAACGCCAGTATCTAAATTTTTTCATTTTCATAACAATAAATGCATAATTGTTCGTCACAAGCCTTCCATTAGGATTATGACCAAGGCTTTCACACCACTTATGTATGTTGTGTTTGTGAATTTTCTAGATGAAGGGCGGCATCTACAATTTAAAAGTCGACAATTTTATTTTTTATTTACTCTCACAGTTTTT